>JAQZBX010053054.1:0-19027 GCA_029593785.1 Cabassous unicinctus | reverse complement strand
TTCAATTTCATTGGCCTGTATGTCTGTTCTTGTGCCAGTACCATGGTGTTTTGATTACTGTAGCTTTATAATAAATTTTAAAGTTAAGAAGTATGAGTCCTCCAACTTTGTTCTTTTTCAAGATTATTTGGGGTGACTTGCCCTTACATATGAAAAAAATTTTAAACTTTTTATTTTGAAATCCTTTCAAACTTAAAGGATAATTACAAAAATAATACAATCCCCATTAATAGAACTCCAACATACCCCTAACACTTCAGATACCTAAATCCACCAATTTTAACATTTTGCCACATTTGCTGTATCTTTCTAGCTATCATTTTCTCAATCTATCTATCCATCTATCTGTGTATGCATTCATCTGTCTATGTGTCTGTCTGTCTGTCTATCGGTTATCAATCCATTTTCTGAACACTTGAATTTGAGTTGTATACATTATGCTCCTTGAACCCTTAATACTGCCATGCACATTTCCTAAGAACAAGGATATTCACTTATGTATCCACCTTAAGTTTGGTTATCAAGTTCAAGAAATTTAACAGTGATAGAAAGCTTATAGTCTATATTCCATTTTTTTCATATGTTCCAATAATGTCCTCTTGAGCCTTCTCTCCTCTCTTGTTAGATCCTGTCTAGGAGGGTCATATATTGCCTTTAATTGTCATTGTCTCTTTAGTTCAGGAGTCTTAACTTTTTCTGTCCCATGGACCCCCTTGCCAGTAAGGTGAAAACCATGGACCCCTTACTAAGTAAACACTATACTGTGTATTATTTAATAAGTATATTACACCTGCACCAACATGCCCCCACAAGAATGTTTTTTTGAATTTCAATTCAAGCTCATGGGCCTCTTGTTAAGAACCCCTGCTTTAGTTGCTTTTTTTTTTTTTAAATATTGTGGGAATACACACACATATACACACACATTACTTTCCCATCTTAACCACTCATAAGCATATCACTCAGTGAGATTAATCATATTCACCATGTTGCAGTATTCTTGTCACCTTCTACTACTAGAACTATCCCACATTCCCAAAGAAACCCTACACACATTTTGTATTAACTCCGCATTTCCTCTGCCCCCTGCCCCTGACAACCTATACTCTAATTACTATCTCTATGAACTTGCATATTCTCCACTATTTTCTTTGTAATTACCAAGGGGCTTAAATTTAACATCCTAAATCTCTAACAATCTTGTTTGCTTTGATACCAACTTACCTTCAAGAGTATACATAAACTAGGTTCCTGCATCCCTCCATATTGTTACAATTACATGTATATACCTTAAGTCTAAAATCACTGATTTCTCATTACATTTTATATATTTGCCTTTTAGATACTGTAGGAAGTAAAAAGTGGAGTTATAAACCAAATATACAATAGAAATGGCATTTATATTTACTCATGTCATTACCCTCACTGAAGATCTTTATTTCTTCATGCAGCTTCAACCTATTGTCTATTGCCCTTTCCTTTCAATGTGCAGAACTCTCTTTAGCATCTCTTGTAGGGCTGGTCTAGTGGTGACAAACTCCCTCAGCTTTTATTTATCTGGAAATGTCTTAATCTCTCCCTTATTTTTTAAAATTTTACTTAATTTTCCCTCACTTTTGAAAGACAGTTTTGCCAGATATAGAATTCTTAGTTGCCAAGTTTTTGCTTTCAGCACTTTAAATATGTCATCCCCCTGCCTTCTTGCCTCCATGGTTTCCTGTGAGAAAATGCCA
Source organism: Cabassous unicinctus (assembly GCA_029593785.1). NCBI lineage: Eukaryota > Metazoa > Chordata > Mammalia > Cingulata > Chlamyphoridae > Cabassous > Cabassous unicinctus. The sequence goes on along the minus strand of JAQZBX010053054.1, from coordinate 17,294 downwards.
CTTAATCTTATTGAGGCTTTTGTGTTGCTTCTCTGTTGCGGCTTTTAGAATTCTATCTTTATCTTTGGCATTCAACAGTTTGATTATAATATGCTGTGGAATGGTTCAATTTGGGTTTATCCTGTTTGGAGTTTGTTGAGCATCTTGTGACTATCATGTCTCATTAAATTTAGGAAGTTGTCAGCTGTTATTTCTTTGAATATTCTTTCTGCACCTTTCTCTCTTTCTATTCCTTCTGGGACTTCCACAATTCATATATTGGTATGCTTGATGGTGTCCCACAAGTTCCTCAGGCTCTGTTCACTTTTCTTATTCTTCCTTCTGTTCCTCAGAGTGGATGATTTCAGTTGTCTTATCTTCAAGTTAACTGATTCTTTCTTCTATTAGCTCCAATCTGCTGTTGAACCCCTCTGGGGAATTTTAAATTTCTATTACTGTGGTCTTCAGCTGTTTGGTTGGTTCCTTTTCATAATTTCCATATATCTTTTGATATTCTCGTTGTGTTCAACTATCATTTTCCTCATTTCTTTTAGTTCTTTATCAACATGTAACACTTTGAGCATAACTAGGACCACTTAAAAAAAACTTATTCTGGTATGTCCTAGGTCTGCTTCTCTTCATTGATGGTTTTTAATGCTTTAATTTTCTCCCTTGCCTGAGCCATCATTTCCTATTTTTTTGTATGTATCTTTTGTTGAAACCTGGGCATTTTGATACTTCATTGTATTATCTCTGGAATTTAGGCTCTGAGGCATCTGTTCCTTAAGCTTGTATCTTGCTAGTGTTGTGACCATTATAAAAAAGTAAATAAAAGAGGGATTGACCTGTGAGTGTTCTCCTTCAGAGCTTATCCATACAAAGAATTTAAGAGTTTAGCATATCTCCAGGCTAACTTCTAGGGGTGTCCCTGATCCTTTCTGTGCGAATTTCTTGTCTTATGCATGTGCGTGTGGCCCTAGCAATTCCCCCATTTACACGGATATAAATGTTCCCTTTTCCCTAGGAAACAGTTTCCTCATGATCCTTGGCACGGCAATGTATGTTCTATGGCCAGCAATGCCTTGCTTCAGGCAGCATGAATTAACTTCTCTCCACAGTGTTCTGGGATAGAGAGGACTTCAGGCCACTTCCAGATAGATTGGGCCAGACACTAATGGCACAAGTGTTACTCTTCTCCCTCTGGAACTGGAACCAGGGATTTGTGTACTGGGAGTGCAGTCTGGCTCCTGCAGTGGGTAAGGGGTCTGGGAGGGGCCAGCCAAGATGCCAGGAGATCCTACTGCTTTTAAGTAGCCTTTTTTTCTTGATTTGGTGTTTGTCTTGTTACTATAGTCCTTCAACTGTTTTTGGAGCATTGAGACAAAATGTTTCTGCAAGTTTTTGCTGGTTGTTCAAATCTTCTGTGGAGGGATGGAACGCTGAAGTGTCTCACTCTGCCATCTTGATTGGAGTGGGTGAGAGCAGTCCCAAAACATGAATTTGATGATTGGCTTCTCCATTTCTGTGAAGAAGATTGTTGTAATTTTGATTGGGATTGCACTGAAACTGCAAATCACTCTGAATAGTATTGACATGTTAACAATATTTAGTTTTCTAATCAATGAACATGGAATGTCTTTTCATTTATTTAGAGTCTTTAATTCCTTTCAGGACCTAAAATAGTTTTTGAGGTGAAAACATAGTAAATGGAAACATACTAGTTTTTATTATATAAAATTGCTGCTTTTGTAGGTCAAAACAATACAATATTGGCAGTTTCATATGGTCCGACCCATAGAATTTTCTACTGTGTTTGTGTGTCTTTGCAGGTCTAACTGGAACAGATTTTCCTAGCATTTGCAGGTTCTGAGGAACAGACACTAGCCATTTCTTGGTGGGGAGCTCTGGAACTGCTGACCCTATCATAAGCTTCAGTCTGGCAGTTATCATGGATAATATAGGCCTGAAGGTAGGAAAGGTAAGATTGTGGTAGATACCCTCAGAGAGCTTGGTTTTTAATGGGTGATGGGGATGGGGGTACTCAAGAAGTCAGTAATTCAGTAAACCTAGAAAGAGGCTGGGTCAGGTCCATGTGGGAGCGAAGAGGAGTGTCCTTTGCCTATGAGGGGTGTGGACATTTCTGAGGGCATCTCTAACCTCAGGGATCTGTAGATGCCAGCAGAGATTTCAAGTTAAAATATCAAGTTAAACCATGTTTCTGAGTTACTGAAATTACCACGTGTATTTTAAACTCCCTGAGAGTAAACTCCAATTTCCACTTATAAAGCAGTGCTGCCTAAACTTGAATATACAGGCAATCAACAGGGGGATCTTTTTAAAATGCTGATTCAAGTTCAGCTAGTCTGGGAGGGCCTGAGTTTCTGCATTGCTAACAGGCTCCCAGGTGGCCACACTTTGAAGAGCAAAGTTATAGAGGACATAGGTCAGAAAATAAAGATTCCAACAGACTTGAAAGGTCTGTCTGAACCAGAGAAGGTACTTATTTTTAAAAAACCAAACAAACACACTACACTTTTTATCTTAGAAGTTTTAGATTTCCAGGAAAGTTGCAAAGAGAGTATAGAGAGTTGCCTATAACCTTTGCCCAGTTTTACCTCTTGATTGCTTATCTTGTTCCTTTAACTGGCTCATATCTTCCTGTTTCTTGGTATGGATTTTAATTTTTTGTTGATGTCTTGACATCTGGCTTACAAGATGTATTTATTCTGGGTGCAGTTTCTCTCTTTAGTTTAGGGCTTTCTTGCCCTTTCTCCCTTGCTGGTTGTGTAGTAGGAGCTGAGGATGTAGTTGGTATTGTAAGCTGTCTTCATTGCCCCAGGGATGGATGAAGCTTCTCCTACCTTTCTCCTTTCCTAGGGGTAGGGACAGAGCCACAGCCGTGTGTAATAATTCAAGTGGTGCAGGCCTAGACTGTAGTTGCCCAGAAAGACTGATGAAGCTTCACGCTCCTTCCTCCCCTGCCTGGGGCGGGGATGGAGCTGCAGGTGTGGGCAGCAATCTATGCCGTGCAGATCCAAAATGACTGCAGTTGCCCCAGTAGACTTCCAACTATTCAGTCTGTGCCAGCTGAATGTACCTGCAGTTACCCTAAAAGGCTGGTGCAGGTCCTACCAGCTTCCTCCCTGCCAAAGGTGGGACTGAAGCCTAGGCTAGGGCTGTAGTCCAATCTGGGTGGAAAGAAGCTGGTCTCTACCATCCTTGTGGTTTTCAATCAACTGGGCTTCCCCTTATGCCGGGGGTGGAGTTAAATGGTGGCTACCGGCCTTTTTCTGACTTGGACAGTTTCAAACTTTAGCTGTTCTTAGGATTATACTTTAGCCTGCTGAATTTACTAATCAGTAGCTGAAGTTGGTGCCCAACTGTCTCTTCCTCCCCCATTTTTGGGAGATGGAGCTTCCAATTCCAGCTGCAGAATAGCTCCCGAGGCAGCCTGTGCTGCCAGTGGAGGAAGGTCACCAGCCTCCGTGGAGTGGAGTGCTCTACTTAGGAATTTTCTCTGCAGATAGGCAGTCTCTTCCGTCTGTTCTTTCAAGGATGTTGCAGGATGCTCTTCTGGTCTCCTGGAGCCCCCAAACAGGTGCTTTAGATAGCTCTGGGTGATTACTAACCACCCTGTAGCACAGCTGACTCTAGGAGCTCCTTACTCTGCTGCCATCTTGCTGGATATTCTTTTCCTTGGTTTTTACCTAATGTTCTTTTTCTGTCCCAGGATCCCACTCACAATGCCATATTACATTTAATCATCATGTCTCTTTAGGGTCCTCTAGACTGTGGCAGCTTCTCAGACTAGTGGGATTCTATGGTGTAATGGTTAGCACTATGGACTCTGAATCCAGTTTCTCAGACTTGCCTTCTTTTTGCTAACCTTGATAGTTTTGTGGAGTACTGAGCAGCTTTGTAGAATGTCCCTCAATTTGGGTTTGTCTTATGTTTTTTTTCTTATAGTTAGATGGGGGTTATGGGCTTTGGGGAGGAAGACTACAGACATAAAGTGCCATTGTCATCATTTCAAGGGTATCAACAGAACTTATCACTGATGATTATCACTGACCATAAACTTAATCAAATGGCTGAGGTAGTGTTTGTCAGGTGACACCACTGTAAAGGTAGTCCTTTTTTCCTCCTTTCAATACTGTACTCTTTGGAAGAAGTCAGTATTCACAGCCCCCATTCAAGGAGTAGGGAGTTATTATCTACCTCCCTGAGGGGACAGAATTCTTCTGTATGGGAGATTTATCTACTCTCCCTCATTTATTTATTCATTTATTTATATCAGTATGGACACATGGATAGTTACTTCATACTCTGGATTATAATCCAAGACTATGCTACTTATTTTTTTGGTCAAATTGTTCCAACTTCGGTCATTGGGAGCTCTTTTATTTGGCTCTCAAGTCTCTTTTACATACATCTATTGTTGTGTTTTTTAAGCACTACCTTATTTTTTGGTGCTATAAGATACTCATGTTCATTTTCTCCAGGCTCATCTGTCCATGCTATTTTTCCAAGGAGAATGGTATTAGAAATCAATATCTGGGTGCTGGATGTGCTTGTTGCTACTGTGGAGTGGTTGCCTCTAGACCCATAGGAGGTATTTTTGTTTTTTGTTTTTGTTTTGTTTTGTTTTATAATCTTCTTCCCAAGAGGACTTTTTAAAAGTGTAAGATAACACCTTTTTCTTCCTCATATCTGGCATCTACTTCCTGGCAACACACTACCATAGGAAGTTGTTGATATTAATTTCTTGCTTGGTAATTCCTTCCTTTACCAATACTCTAGACCAGTGCTGTCTAACAGAAATATGATGCAAGTCACATATGTAATTTTAAATTTTCTCATAGCCACATTAAAAAAGTAAAAAGAAACAGGTGAAATTAATTTTATAATATATGCTATATACCCAATATATAAAAAATATTATCAAATGAACACATAATCAATATAAAAATTATTAGTGAGATATTCAGTGTTCTTTTCTTGGTACTAAGTGTTTGAAACCTGGTATATATTTTATACTTATGGCACATCTCTGTTAGGACCAGCCATATTTCAAGTGTCAGTAGTCACATGTGGACACTACAGCTGAAGACTATGTGAGAGCTTATCCCCCTCCCCTCCAATCCTGTCTTTGGGTGGGAAAGGAGCATCTGGGCAAAGTACAATGGAGGAGATCTTTTCTTAGGTCTCCTCACACCTCAGAGCTTCCCCCTTCCTACAGGAGTACATGGGGCTCTGATCCCTTGGAGGACCCTCCTCAAGAAAATAAGCCCTTTCTCCACAAACCTGCACTTCAAATTGTCTTAATGATTAAAGCCGTCAAAAATTTATTTTAAAAAATCATGTTAGCGAGGAAAGCGTGAGCTCTCATTCACATAATTGGTGAGAATGTAACTTGGATGGCAGTTTGGCAGTATGAATCAAAACCCTTCTATTTGGTAATTACTTTGCTCTAGCAATTTCACTAACAAGAATATATCCTAAGGAAATAGATTTAGCTGCTCACAAATATTTAGTTACAAAGTTCTTCAGAACAGTTGTTTATAATGATGAAAAATTGGAAACAACTTTAATGTCCAGTTATTGGGGATTGATGCCATGCAACTATTAGAAATTGATGTTGTAGAAAAATACTATTATTAATAGATTGTTTGGCCTAAAAATTAGGCAACAAGTGTGTATATGCAATGTAATTCCATTTTTGTTAAATTGAAAAATATTTGTGCAGAGAAAAAATTAAAAGGACAAACCCAAAATCTTGTGTTTGTTTAGTGGTGGGTTTATGAATGAGCTTTGTCTTCTATTACTTCTTTTTAAATTGAGATATATTTCACATCCCATAAAATTGACCCCTTTGAAGTATAAAATTCAGTGGTGTTTTAGTATATTCACAAAGTTGTGCAGCTATCACCATTATCTAATTCCAGAATATTTTATCACCCCTCCTCAGGCAAGAGTCTGATTCAGAAAGATCCTTTTATACCATGCTAAGAATGTGATCTAGAACTTCAACATGTTCCATCCCAATCCATTTCCTGCTCACTTTTTAAATTTATGTTAATGGTACTACTACCATTTTCCTGGGCTTGGAATCTTTTTCCTACATTCCTTCAAGAGACATTAGACTCTGAGATAAGCTATGCTGCAAAAAACAACTTGCTTCAACTCCTCTCATATGACTTTACTGCAAAGTCAGCACACAAGAAGTTCAACAGACATATAAGATAATGACATAAATGAATGAGAGGCACAGTTTCTTTCTTTTCTTTTTTGAGGTACCAGGCAGGGGATTGAATCCAGACATTGTATGTGGGAAGCCGGCGCTCAACCATTGAGACACATTGGCTCCCCTGAGTTGGTGTTTTTGTTTGTTTTGCTTGTTGTTGTTGTTTTGTTTGTTTTTGTTTTTAGGAGGCACCAGGAACCAAACCTGGGACCTCCCATGTAGGAAGTGAGCACTCAATCTCTTGAGAAACCTTTCTGTTTCCTCAATAGAGGAACGACCAAAGATAACTCAGTATAACTGAGTGCAGCCACTCAGAACCAGGAGACACTCCCTTTTATACCTGGGCTGAGGAGGGGTCCTGGCAGCACTAAACGGCCTACTCTTAGGGAAGCACTTTTGTTCCACCACAGTTATCTTCTTCCAGTATCTATTTCTTATTGTATCATATGGTAGACTTTTTTTTTTTTCAGATTTATTTATTTACTTACTTTTTATCCATTTTTAATTACCCCCCCCATTTCTGCTGTTTTTGTGTCCATTCGCTGGGCAATTAATTCTCTGTCCATTTCCTGCCCTCTCTTCTCATCCTTCTCTTCCTCTTTTCACCGGGATTCAATCCTCGGAACCTCCGATGTGGGAGAGAGGCATTCTGCCACCTGTGCCACCTTAGTTCCTGGATTTTTGGCGCATCTCGTCTTGGCTCTCCCTTATGTCACTCTCCTGTTATGTCATCATCTTGCTGCATGTGGCGCATCCATGCATGGGGCCTGGCGGCGCACCAATGCACGGGGCCTGGTGGTGCACCTGCTTGCAGGGCCTGGCGGTGCACCCACACGCAGGGCCTGACAGCACGCCTACTTGTGGGGCCTGGCGGCCCGCACGCCTTCTATATTTTTCTTTATTTTACTGGGAGGTCCCAGGGATCGAACCCAGGTCCCTCCATATGGGAGACGGATGCCCAACCATTTGAGCCACATCTGCCCCCAGTGGTAGACATTTCTTGATCTGACCTGTGCCCACTTTTCCATGAATAATATTGAAAATTTTACATATACTCTATGTTTTCATAACCGTATCAAGAGCTGGCTATAGACTGTCCCAGTCTATAGGATTCATGTCCTCTCTTCCCTCTGCCGCTTCCTTAGTTTAGGCTTTCATTTTCTTTCATGTGGATTATGGACATGGCCTTCTAACTAGTGTCATTTTTGCTAAGCTTTTCCTTTGGGAGCTGTCTGTTCCAAGATTCACCTTCCTAAATCATAGTTTTCTAATATCACTCTTCCTGCTCAAACACTTCAGGAGCTCCTCAATGTCTTTCTACTATGTTGAGTTAAAGGTCTTAGCTTGGCATTCAAGAAAATCCTATAAACTCTGACTCTCACATTTTTTTCTAGGCCCTTCTCCTACTACTCCCCAGAGACTTATCCCATATGTCACACAAACCAGTAGTTCCTAAGCAGGTTCTGTACTTTTATCCCACTATTCTTTTGCCATTTGCTTCACATGGAAAGAGTTCTTTTTCATATCTACCTGCCAGAGTCCTGTCTATCTACCTAGCTCAAAAGTGTATAGCTGTTTTTCTCAGTTTCCTCTTCTGTAAAATGAGAATAATGATAGAAGTAACCTCTTTTTAAGACTTGAATGAGATAATGCATATAAGTTATTGTACACGGTGGATAGTAAGTCTCAATAGATGTTAGCCATTGTATTAGTCAGGTTTCTCTTGGGAAACAGAATCAACAGGAGATATCTGTCAATAATATGAGATTTTTTTAAGAGTCTCTCACGTGACCATGGGGATGCACAAGTCCATGTTCCGCAGGCAGGCTGCAAGCCAGGGGCTCCGAAGAAAGCCCGATGAAAGGTCCTTGATGAGTTTCTGGGAGTAGTTGGCTGGCCAAAGACGAGCTGGGAAATTCTCTCTGAATGTTGAAATCACTTCTCCTTTTAAGGCATTCAACTAATTGGATAAAAGTATCACCCATTGCTGATGCAATCTCCCTGATTGATGCAGATGTAATCAACCATCCATGCAGTAAACTCACTGGTGATCGAAGTCCATAAATGCTCTTGTATTACAATTAGCCCAGTGCTTGCTGGACCTAACACCTGGACACAATTACTGGCCGAGTTGACACATTAGCCCAACCATCACAGCCATTATTATTATTGTTAAGTTTGCTTTGCAAAACGAGCTTACCTGTCACAGGAACTACCATTCTATTTTCATTTTACCATTTTTTAAAATAAAAGACATTTCACATTCGATCCAGAATTATGTAGTTTACAGTCATCAAATAGCTGTTTTAGTTCCTTTTTGTAACTGTAGGTTTCCTAGAAGCTGGACCAATTCTTATTTATCATTGCAACCTGAGTAGTTTTGAATACTTGTTTTTTCATCTTTCTTATCATGCTTCACAGTGCCTCATCATGTTGGCCTTGGTGAAACTATTGAAATGAGAATTGCAGGTTGACAGGAATATACGAGAGTAAAAAGTTGAATGGAAGAACAAGTTTTTGAACTATTAATTTAGAAGGGAAAACTGATAAAGGAATCTTTGAATGAACATTGTGGTCCTATACAATTAAACTTTCTTTATCCTAGCTTTTCCTCTAAAATAAATATTTATATCAGAAATTATGGTGATTATTGAAATATATTGGTTAGTGACATTTTTGTTCAATATATTTATTTATTCATTTTTATTACCAAACTTGTCAGTTAATCATCTGAAAGTTGATTTCTTCAGGTTAATTTCTCACGTCTTTATCATTTTACGGTATTAAATCTCTGGAATTTAGTAACTATTAATTATACAATATCATATTATTATACATGATGAAAAATGTCACCATTTGGAGAACTTTCCCTTGGAGAGTTCTGTTAGTTAAATTCCACAGATCATTTTTTTCTCTTAATGTCTTTGCAACTTTCACAAAAGTATTAATCAAAGTATTTGCTCAGAATGCAACTTTATGCAAAGGAGAAACACTCAAACTTTAAATACTACACAAATCAGTTCAGACAATGCGTTAATGTAATTATTTAAAGGGAAGTGTTAAGGTATTTTAAAAAGATATGCTTGATAGAGAATTTTCTGTTAAGTCTAATTTTTCTCCCTACTCTAATGTATTCCTCTTGCAATTCTTTCCCCTTTTAAATTATCATCTACATAGACCTCAATGTTATCTCTCTAAAATATGGCTCTGATATATTCCTTTTAAAAAACTCTTCAGGGAAACGGATGTGGCTCAAGCAATTGGGCTCCCGTATACCACATAGGAGGTCCAGGGTTCGATTCCTGGGGCTTCCTGGTTAAAGGCAAGCTGGCCCATGCGGCGAGCTGGCTTGAGCAGGAGAGCTGGTCCACGTGGAGTGCTGGCCCACACAGAGAGCTGGCACAGCAAGATGATGCAACAAATAGAGACATAGGGGAGAGACAATAAGAGACTCAGCAGACCAGGGAGCTGAGGTAGCGCAAGAGATTGAGCACCTCTCTCCACTTTGGAAGGTTGCAGGATCGGTTCCTGGTGCCACCTAAAGAAAGGACAAGCAGACCCAGAAGAACATACAGAGAGCAGACAGCGAGTGCAAAAACAATGAGGGGGGAGGGGAGGAAGAGTAAAAAAAAAAAAAAAATCCTAAAACAAAAAACCCTTCAATGGTAGCTTATTCCCAAGGTCTCCCCATTTTAAAAATTGTGCTCTCCATCAATAAAAATTTTAAATATGCACCCAACATGTGTGTCCATGTTTTAGAAAGGAAGAGAAAACATAAATAAATATTCTGATTTTTCCCCTGGATCATTTTGCTTGAATGAGTGCACTTTGGAGATCACTTGTCTAGATGATAAAATCCAAATTCTTTGATATGGCAAACAAGGCTGTTTACAAACTGGTTCTGGTTTACATTTCCAGTCTCATTCACCACACTCCCACTACCTGCTCTGTGCTTTGCACATTGGGCTACTCATTGAATCTTATACATAACAGGTTTTCTTTGTGTTGCTCCCTCCACCTGTTTTCTCCTTTTGTGGATGGTAAATTCTTACTTGTCTTTGAGGCTAAAATGTTACCTTTTCTCTAAAGATTGCTTGATAATGTCTTCCTTATTCTGCACTCTCTTGTATATTGTACATACTTTTGTTATAGCAGGTTGTGTTAAAATTATCTAAGACAGTTTAATAGTGTGTGAGTCATTCTTTGAAAGCAGGAACCTTGACTTACTTATCTTCTATTTCCAGCTCTAAACAGAGAGAACAACTTAAGAAATACTTGTGTAGCCTTATAGCACTGTCCCAGTAGCTGTGGGGCCATATAAGATGTATGAACATCATTTCTGCAGCCAATGAGATTAGAAGTTAAATGTATCTTGAAGGAAATATTTATTAATTTTTATATTTCTATATTTCTCTAACACTTAAAAGAATTAGAGGACATTTTAAATTTATATTTTATACAGTGGTATATGAGTAAAGTATTTCAGAGGAAGAGATGATTTTATTCCCACAAATGGATAGTCTGGACATACTTTCCCATATCCTATTTCCCTTACTACCATTGTTAGATATCCTCAGACAGTGATCAAAATAGAAGCAAAATAAGATTGGTTAATGTGAAGTTTTATGTCATGTTTATGTTATAGCATACATTCAGAATGTTCAGAGCAGAGTTTGCATTTCCTTAGAGCTTTGCAACTTAACAACTGGGTAATTCTTGCAACATACCTACAGAGAAATAAATATTATTATAATAATTTTAAAGAGGGGAAACTAATAAGATAACAATAGAATGAAGTGATTTCAGTGAGTTCAGTGAGAGCCACCATGACAATTAAGATGTATTGCCTTTCTTAGTACTCAAAAGTCTATGATGAGGAATGATGGATGGGAAGTCTGCATGTTATGCATGATTGTTTTGTAAGTTCACAATTTCTCTAATTAAAATTTTTTTTAAAAGTCTATGATGGTGCTTCTTCCTAATTCCCTTAATTTTCTACACATTGTATCTTTGCCTCTGAAAACTTTTGAGTATACTTGTACTTAGTCTTGGAAGTCAATTGAATTATAAGAACATATGTCAATTGCTGATTACAAATTATATAGTATTTTCTTTGTAAATTTTCTTTAATTTACTTGCTGTGGCAGAGCTGAAAAAGCAGCCAAATTAAAGAAAAAAGATATGAGTAACTCTGTGAAAAATCTGGAGGAGAATGGTATCTAAATTTTTAATACCCTGAACATTTTAAGTAGATATGTCTGTTTTATCCCTGCAAATTCAGAGAATTTAAAATAAATCAAATTTTGTAAATGATGTGAAATATTAGTGGAGCAGATGGTAAATCAGATGGGAGAATAATATAAGATGCACAAGAAACAGAATGACCTTCAGAAATGAGCTAAAAGCACACGCAAAGCAACTCAAAATTGAATGACTCAGGGAGAGCCGATGTGGCTTAAATGGTTGAGTGCCTGCTTCCCACATGGAAGATCCTGAGGTCCCGGGTCCCCAGTGCCTCCTAAAAACAAAAAAAACAATAAGCAAACAAATGAAAATACCAGCTTGTGAGCTGATGTGGCTCAGAGGTTAAGCACCAGCTTCCTGCATACAAGGTCCTGGGTTTAATACCTGGGGCTGGTACCTCAAAAAAAAAAAAAAAAAAATTAATAAATAAATAAATTGAATGACTGAGGCAGATTAGAAGATTAGGTTCAAATCTGTTCTTTTAACTAATATGTGAAGCCACAGTGCTGTTGAGTCAGCCTTTCCTGATAATCCTTTTTTTTATTTTTATTTTTTAAAAGATACTTAGATTATTAAAATGTCACATAAAAAATATAGGGGATTCCCATGTGCCCCACTCCCCACTCCTCCCACATTTTCCCCCATTAACAACATCCTTCATTAGTGAGGTATATTCATTGCAATTGATGAACACATTTTGGAGCATTGCCACTAAGCGTGGATTAAAGTTTACATGTAGTTTACACTCTCTTCCACCCAATTCTGTAGGTTATGGCAAGATTTATAATGGCCTATATCTGTCATTGCAATGTCATTCCGGACAATTCCCAAGTCCCAAAAATGCCCCTGTATTACACCTGTTTTTCCCTCTGCCTTCCCTCAGAACCTCTAGTGGCCACTGCCTCATCAATGATATAATTTCTTCCATTGCTAGAATTACAATAATCTATAGTAGAATACCAGTAAGTCTACTTTAGTCCATAGTTCATTCCCCAATCCTGAGGATTCTGGGGCTAATTGAGCGGGGGCTGTGATCCCAAAGGGCTGATGGATGGGACTCTCTTGCTTGCAGTTGTAGACTCTCTTGGTTCCTTGGTATGGTAGTTGTCCAACATCAACTCCATGTTAGTTGCCCTGGGTGAGACCAATGAGCTGGAGAGTAGGTGTTGCAACTCCATTGAGATTCAAGTCCCAGATGACATATGAGCAGCCCAAAGAGTCAAGTCTCTTGGATGTACTCCTACCAACTCTAGTACTAATTATAGGGAAACCACAACTGAGTCCAACTCTATCACTCTGGTGACCATAAATTCCAAAGTAGGGCCCACTGGCAAGGCACCAAACTCTGAGCTACCTGCCCTGACTAAAGTGGATATCTCCAGATCCCTCAGGAGCCCCTCTACTTAGGGTAGTATCTACTTTGGCAGTCAAAGAGATCCTGCTGAGACATGCATAAGTGTAACCTCTGGAATGACCTCTGGACTCACTTTGAAGTCTCTTAGGCATATAAACTCATTTGTCTTTACTTTTTCCCCCTTTTGGTGAAGGTCTTTTTCCAGTAGCATTGCTAGTTGGTGCTTGGTAGTAATCCCTTGGTGTCAGGGAGGCTCATCCCTGGGAGTCATGTCCCACACTGGAGGGAAGGTAATGTGTTTATATGCTGAATTTACCTTAGAGAGAGGCCACATTTGAGCAATAAGAAGACTCCCAGGAGGCAACTCTTAGGCACCCTATAATACTAGGCTAAGTTTCAATTTCAAGAGTAAAGGTTCATATGCACAGTCATCAATATCAAGGGCCCATCAATGGTCCATCCTCCTTCACTAGTCATTGCCCCTGTACTCAGGTGATTCTTGCCTGATAATCCTTTTTGGTGAAATTCTTTCCATATACACATTCATAATTTTTGACTAACGAAAGATATACTGGCTCAGAAACTAATTATTGTTATTCTATAACAGAAAAGAAAACCTGAGATTAATGGAAATTTTTTTGTTGTGTGTATGATAACATATACATAACATAAAATTTGCCATTTTAGCCATTTTTTTAGTGTATTAAGTGGCATTAATTATTTTTACAATGTTGTGCTATATCACCAGCTTCTTTTACTAAAACTTTTTCCTAACCAAAACCAGAAACTCTTTACCCATTAAGCAATAACTCCCCTCCCCACTCCCAACTTCTAATTTACTTTCTGTATCTATGAGTTTATTTTTCTAGATGTTTCATGTAAGTGGAATCATACAATATTTGTACATTTGTGTCTGGCTTATTTCACTTAGCATACTGTTTTCAAGGTTCATCCATGTTGTAGCATGTATCAGAGCTTAATTCCTTTTACGGCTGAAGAGTATTCCATTGTACCGATATACCACATTTTTATCCATTCATCTGTTGATCAACACTTGGGCTGTTTCCACCTTTTGAGATCAATGGAATTTTGTTGTTAGAAAGTGTTAGGACATCATGATAACCTGCAAGTTAAAATAGCCATATCTTAATTTTCCAGTAGAGCTATTATATAGTTATATAAATGCAACTATACTTAAGATGACACATGAGAGCTTGATATTTATGGAGAAGCTATAATTAATCCTTTTGTAAAGGGATAGCTGAATTTTCATTTTTAGGTATTCTTTTAGGAGGGCACATGGTTTTCCCTTTTCAGTTATTTAAGTAAAAAGAGAAATGCGACTTAGTTTAGGTTATCTTTCTAACTGAATTCCTCAGAAACAAAAAATTGTAATCTTTTAAATCATTAGTAATAATGCAGATAAATTCAATCCTTTCTATTTTTAAAACTTCCATCAGAACTGGTTGTATCATTTGGTTAGATGACTACATTCCTCATCCGTAGGCCCAATAGGTCCCCCTTTTTGTGAAAAACAAAACAGAACAAAACAAAAAACCAATACATAAAAACAAAACTGTGTACAGAGAATGAGATTGATCTACTACCCCAACCCCAAATAAAAACCAGTAACATTATGGTACGTACTTAGTGATGTCTGTAGTGATACCCTTGTATCAGTTTTAACTTACAAGATGTGGCTATAAAATAATTAGACTAATGAAGGAGTGAGTTTGAGAAATTGGCTCTGAAGATGGTTCTAGCAGGAAAGTTCCAAAAGTACTTCGAGGGATAGATAAATTGGAGAATGGGTATTTATTCTGCTAAGATTGGCACTCTCTTTTATATTCATTTGTGTTTCTTTGAAAGAATTTCAATTGTGTCTCAGCATCATTGTTTTCATGGTCTACATTTTCTGATTTCTTCAGCATGGGAATGTATAAATTGAATGCTAGGATACAGGTTTAAGGAAATTACCTTATTTTTGGATTAGTAGAACATAAAACTTGAAAAGGAATTCCAATTATTACCTAGTTAAAACCTGCTTCCCTCATCACTGTGCAGCAGGTTGTTCTATTTGAAAACATTAGACTACATTCTAACCCAGTTTCTTATCCCTTTAGTTATGAGGGAAACAGATCAGCACAATCCTTTAAAACATTTCAAATATGTGCCTTAAAAAAGCCTCTTCATTGTGAAAAATTTCAAACATGCACAAAAGTAGAGAGAATAGAATGATAAATCACTATTGACTATTTACCGGGCTTCAATGATTATCAAAAGTTGGCCAAATTTGTTTAACCTATCTCCCATTTTTTCTACTACCTTGTATTTCTCTGTACCCCCTTCCCAGCTCACTATCCCCTTACAACCACCACTTGACCATTTAAAAGCTAATTCCATACATCAAATCATTTTATATTTTAGATATGGAGTTAAAGTAATCACAATGCACTTATCACATCAAACAAAATGTAGAGTAATTCCTTACTGTTATCTGTTATTCATCCATATTCAAACTTCCCCAATTATCTCAGAAGTTTTTTTTTAAACAGGTAGTTTGTTAAAATCAGGACCCCAAATTGAAATTGATTGATATGTCTCTAAGTGTTTTTTTTTTTTAAAAGGTTTATTTATTTACTTTGTATCCATTTTTAACTCCCTGCCCCCGCCCCCACCATTTCTGCTATTTTGTGTCCATTTGCTGGGCAATTCTCTGTGTCTGTTTCCTGCCCTCTCTTCTCATCCTTTTCTTCCTGTCTTCACCAGGATTCAATCCTAGGAACCTCTGATGTGGGAGAGAGACATTCTGCCACCTGTGCTACCTTAGTTCCTGGTTTTTTGGTGTGTCTTGTCTTGGCTCTCCCTTATGTCACTCTACTGTTATGTCATCATTTGCTGTGTGCGGCATACCCACGCTTGGGGTCTGGCGGCGCACCCGCTTGTGCGGTCTGGCAGCCCACACACCTTCTATATTTTCCTTTTTTTTTCTTTTTTCTTTTTTTTTATTTTACCAGGAGGTCCCAGGGATCGAACCCAGGTCCCTTCATATGGGAGACAGACACCCAACCATTTGAGCCACATCCACGCCCCTTCTAAGTGTCTTTTTGCCTATAACAGTTTTATAACTTCCCTCCTTTGTCATGCCATTTATTTGTTAAAATAACCAGATCATTACCTCCGTGAGTTTACTCATCATATTTAGTTCATATTAGTGAAACCATACAATAGTTTTCCTTTTGTGTCTGGCTTATTTCACTCAACATAATATCCTCTAGATTCATCCATGTTGTCATAGGCATCCTGATTTTGTTTCTTCTTACAGCTGAATAGTATTCAATTGTGTATATATACTCCATTTTGTTTATCCATTCATTGGTTGATGGACACTTGGGCTACTTCCATATTTTAACAACTGTGAATAAAGTTGCTATGAACATTGGTGTGCAAATGTCAGTTTGTGTCCTTGCTTTCAGTTATTCTGAATGTATTCCTAGTAATGGGATTGCTGGATCATACAGCAGTTCTATTTTCAGCCTCTTGAGGTACAGCCAAACTGTCTTTCACAGAGGCTGCACCGTTCTACATTCCCACCAACAGTGAAGGAGTTTGCCTGTTTCTCCACATCCTCTCCAGCACTTATTTTCTGTTTTTTTTTTTTTTAATAATGGCCATTCTATAAGGTGTGAAGTAGTATCTCATAGTTTTGATCTATATTACCCTAATATTTTGGCCATTTTATTTCCTCTTTCAAGAAATTTCTATTCAAGTCATTTGCCCATTTTTAAAATTGGGTTGCTTATCTTTTTTATCATTGAGTTGTATGATCTCTTTATGTAACACGGATATCAAACCCTCATTGGATATGTGGTTTTCCAAATATTTTCTCCCAATGAATAGGTTGCCTTTTTACTTACTTGACAAATTCTTTTGAAGAACAAAAGTGTTTAATTTTGAAGAGGTCCCATTTACCTATTTTTTCTTTTGTTGCTCATACTTTGGGTGTAAGGTTTAAGAAACTACCGCCTACCACAAGATGTTGAAGATGTTTTCCTACATTTTCTTCTAGGAACATTTATCCATTTGGAGTTAATTTTTGTATAAGGTGTGAGATTGAGTCCTCTTTCTTTCTTTTGGTTGTGGATATTCAGTTTTCCCAGCATCATTTGTTGAATAGACTGTTCTGGCCCAGCTGGGAGGGCTTGACAGCCTTGTAGAAAATCACTTGACCATAGATGTGATGGTCTGTTTCTGAGTTCTCAATTCAGTTTCATTGGTCAATCTGTCTATCTTTATGCCAGTACCATGCTCTTTTTACCACTGTAGCTAAGTAATATGCTTTATTATTTTTTATTTTTTAAAGATTTATTTATTTACTCCTCCCCAACCCCCATCATTTTTGTGCTTGCTGTCTGCTCTCTGTGTCCATTCTCTGTGTGTTCTTTTGTGTTTGCTTGTCTTCTCTTTAGGCAG
>JAQZBX010053053.1:0-18978 GCA_029593785.1 Cabassous unicinctus | reverse complement strand
TATCTTCCATTCTCTCTGTTAAAATAACCAGTGTATTTTCTGCTTTCCTGTGTGGACTCTGATTGATAAAAATGGAGCTATGTTTCCAACATCAAGAGAACAGCACGCATAGACCCTCAGAGATAAGGAGAGATTATGAAGACCCCACAAAAACACAGTAAGAAAGAACCAGCTTTACAGACATGCTGTGCCCAGACTGTGTGGATGCCAGTTTATGACAGAAGTTTTCTGGTAAGCCCTGCCCTGCTAGCCACAAGAGCAATCCCATTTCTAGGTTTGATTGCTACGGGGTATTGGAAAAAGCTAGTATTTAACTGTTATATGATTTTTGTGATACCAAGTAAACTGATTTTTCTAACTTAAAAGTGGTAAAAAAAAATGTCATGAAGCCTCCATTAAATTTCATCTAGGAAGTAAAGGAACTAGCCCACCAGACAGCTTTAAACGGAGCTTAGGAGACAAAAAAATAGCATGCTTCATTATTACAGTCTAGAAGTAAAAACAGACAGGTCAATGGCAAGGTAAGCATGTGACTTTTTTAGCAGTCCTTAGGGGCTAGCCTAAAGCCCTCTAAGCCATGGGCTGCTAGGGGCTCTTTTAAGGACACCTGCTTACCTTGATGAGCAAACCTTAATGCACTGCCACATTTGTCATTGACCTGTGTGTGCACAATTCTGGACTGGAGACTCCTTAACAGCAATCATGGTGTTAGACTCACCATTTTATTTCTAGCAGTGAACACAAGGTCTGAGATGTGCTCGCTTCTCAAGATACACTGACTAAGTGACAAGAGCCATACTAGAGGTTTGTAAAATATTCTGTGAAAGACACAGAAGAAGCACTGACTAATCCTATGGAAGAGGCCCTGGGGAATCAGGAAAGTATCAGAGAAGGTGACGCCGAGCTCCCTTTTGAGGGCTGTCCTGGGAACAGGGTACCTAAGGAAGGAGAGGAAGACACGCACGCTCAGCAGCTGGGAGGGAGGTGGGGAAGAGCCTGTCCTGCAGTCAGGGACCAGCAAGCCAACTTCTGTGCTATGCAGCTAGTGGGCTGGGAGGAGCAGTGAGACCTGAGAAGAGAGAGAAATTTGAGGAGAGGACCAGCGTCGGTGGCTCGTCGTGCAATCTCAAGGACTTGAACTTTATTCTGCAAGAGAGGGAGTGGGATGGATTAAAATACCCTGGCAGCATATTTTAATTTATCTTTTGGTTAATTTCACTCATTGAACTGGGGGAAATCTGAGCCGTGTTACAACACCCTGGGGACCTGGCTTACTGTCTGGGGCCCCGGGGGTGGAGTGGAGGCAGAGAGATTGACAGGAGCCTTTCAGGGTCAAGAAATCCTGCCTGGTCCTGCTTTCTCTGCCCTTTCTCTGGGATTGTTTTTTTCTCCCCTGCTCTCTTAAAGCCTTATTGATTTCTCAAAGTGAATTCATCAGCCCATGGTTTCCTCAACCCTCAGAGGAGCTTTAATTTCCTCTGACATGGGCTCTGTCTCTCCTCCCCTCCCCCAGGAGCCCTGGGATTTTTTACATTTCAAATACTTGACAGCTGGGTGAACTTTTGCTTCTGCCCAAAGAAGGACTTTTTAGATTTCACAATGCCACGCCAGGAGTGGCAGGGCTATTTTCTCTCCAGCTGTGAGAGGAGATTTTAAAATGACTCAAAGAATCTGCTGTCCAGCTGCCACACCTCGCCCTCTCACAAGGGCTCTGCATTTTAAACAGAAGCCGTGCTCATGCCTTGAGAAGGGCTCATTTACAGGGTGATGCAGATGTACCTCCCCTTCCCCCACACAGCAGTCCATGCCACAGAGGCCTTGGTGTTGGGACAGGTGAATCAGGGACTTACATCACCAAAGGTGTGGACTTCCAGGTTGGGTTTGAAAGGCAGCATCCTGAGTTGTCCCAGTTCTTCCTTGGCCCTTCTCCAGGCACTCAGGCACAAGGTCCATCATGGTGTCCTCATGTTCTCAAACCTACAGCTACTCTCTGATTCCAAGGAAAACAGTCATCTGTGCTTAAAGCCAGAATTCTGTTCATGCTAGAGAAATGCACTGGACTTGGAAGGGGGTCAAAAGAACCTGCACAAACCCAGCTGGCTGTCCTGATTGTGCCCACAGTTGAATGACTTTCTGTAGTAACCTAGCTTCTGAAACCTCACTTCCCCTATGCTTTCCTACTTCACTCCTTTTGCACACACTGTTCCTTGTTTTTGAAAAATTTCTGTCACACCATGTGTATCACTGCCTGTTGAAATCCTCTCCCTCTTTCAAGTTATAGTTTATATGGACACACCATTCAAACATCTTCTGATTTCCTGTGGATAGCATGGCATTTTGCTTCTCATGGTTGAGAAGAGCAACAATTCATAATGATTGAGTTTTCATTAAATGCCAGATGCTGTGCTAAAGCCTGTTCCATGTATTGATCACATTTAGTCCCCTTGTTGTTGGTATTGTTAAAGTTTTCATTTTACACGCAGGGGAACTAAGGCCCAGAAACTTATAGAAGGTGACATAGGGCTGCAGACTCATGCTTATTGGTCACAGGCAGTCACCTGCATTCATCTTTGTGCAACTGTATTCATATTTGTGCACCTATACTCATCTTTGTGTACCTGCATCCATCTTTATGTACCTGCATCCATCTTTATGTACCTGCATCCATCTTTGTGCACCTGCATCCATCTTTGTGTACCTGCATTCATCTTTGTGCACCTGCATTCATCTTTGTGCACCTATACTCATCTTTGTGTACCACAGCACCTAGCCTTGCAGCCCAGAAGGGCAAAGGGAGATAGATAGGAGGCAACAGAACATGTACTCTGCATCTGCTTTAAGAACTATATTGGGAGCTTTACATCAAATTCTGATTTAAACCACTCAGTAAACTGACAAGGACTGCTTTAACAGCTCCATTTTTTTAAAAATGATGAATGGGTTTTGGTTGTATGAAACCAGTAGGAAGGAAAATGTATTAAAGCTTCTATTTCTTAATGCAGACTACTTCTGTTGATCTATGTCACAGGCTGGTCTCAGAGTGGATTTCTTTAAGGGATGATGGATTCTACTAAATTGTCTCCTTTCTCTTCTTGTCCCCTCTAGTCTAGTAGAATGAATTCACAGGGTAGAAGTCACAGGGAACTTCCTTTTATTTCAAC
Source organism: Cabassous unicinctus (assembly GCA_029593785.1). Lineage (NCBI taxonomy): Eukaryota > Metazoa > Chordata > Mammalia > Cingulata > Chlamyphoridae > Cabassous > Cabassous unicinctus. The sequence goes on along the minus strand of JAQZBX010053053.1, from coordinate 15,817 downwards.
ACTGCTTTTATGTTTATGAAACTTATTTATTCCACACAACTCAGTGGGACAATTATTGTTATCCACAATTTACAAATGAGGAAACTAAGACAAAGAGAGTTAACATGCCTGTGAGATAAAAGCAGAGAAGGAGCACAAACTCATTTTTTCCTACAATGAAGATCTCAAACTCATAGTCTTAAGTTGGCCTAGGGATAGGTTTTGTTTCAAACCACATGATGTCTTCTTTAATAAACTTGAATTAAGAGACTAAAATAAAAACTAGGCTACTTTACACTTTAAAAATCCAAGTTTCCAATCTCTCTGGACAAAACCCTCACACTAGTAAACAACAAAACATGTATATAAATGTACATTGCTGTATTTCACTTTTGTGATACACAATAAAGGAAACAATCTGAATATCTATCAACAAGAAAATGGTTAAATACATTGTGGCAGAATCATTAAGTGGTATAGACTATAGCAGTAAAACAACACAAACAATGAACCCTACTGAAAACTATGGAGTGTAGTTAATAGTACAATTATAATAATATTCTTTAATCAATTGTAACAATGGTACCAGACTTTGCTGGGTATTAATAATAGATGGGGTCTATGGAAACTCTGTATTTTCAGCATGATTTTTCTGTAAACTTACAACTTCTCTACTAAAATATGAAGATAAGAAAACCCTTCACCTATAGAATAAGATAATAACAGCTTAAAAAGGGAATGGACTTTAGTTTTATCTAGTACTATGGATAAATCTTGAAATCATAATGTTGAGCAATATTAAATAGTACATATAATATGGTACTGTTTATCTGAAGTTTAAAAGCACTCAGAACAAGACCAATACCATATATCACCTACAGACATGCCATGTGTAATAATAGTATGAAACACACGTGGGGATGCCATGCATTCTGCAGTGAGGGAAGGGAATAAGTGTTCACATCACTATTTATGATATTTCCTAAGATCAGTGTGAATATTTGAAATATTTCATAGGAAAAAGATGCTTTCCCATCTAGCTGTTTTTAAATCACATAAAATATTTAAAAAATTAGTTCCTTTAGGTGTTATCTGTATGCATGGTTTATAAAACATGGTGGAGACCTTTCATTCATTCACCTGTACATAGCCAAAGGATATGTAGTAGTAGTGGTAGTAATAATAATGATTATAATAATGATACATCATTTATTTAGCCTAAAATGGAGACTAACACTGTGCTAACTCAGCCCTTCTTATGCACTATTCTATTTAATTCTCACAATCATCTCAGAATAAAGAGGTGATTATGCTTATTTTGCAAATGTCTCACAGCTGATGTGTCAGAGCCAGGATAGAGCCATCACTGTCTGCCTCCCAAGAAAATATTTTCACCTGCAATCCTTCTTGCTGCACAATGTGAAACTCAAGACATTTACTTATGCATTGGCTATTAAAGGGAAGTGAGCAAGAACTGAGGATATTGGAGATACCAGTAGTGGGAGCAACACTTCAGTTGGCAGAGATTAGTTTTGATCCTCTCCTGTATGACATGTTGAATCATAGAGTATCCATATAAATATCATCTTTGTCTTCTTTCTAATGTAGTGCCCCAAGTTCCCAGGGCAACCAGCACATCCTTGCTCTGAATTCTTTTCATGCTGAATTTATGACATAGGGTGTCACAATATCACATACTTCCATTTCTGGGGAAATTAATTCAATTCAACTGATCTGAACTTAAAATCAAAGATGGGAATGACCTCAGAGAACTTTATTTCAACTATTTCATTCCACAAATTTAAAGGAAAAAGCCAGAGAAGTTGAGTGGCTTCCTTATTACATACAGTTTCCTTAAAAACTGGAATTCAGTGGGTCACAATTCTAGTTGCACAGTAGAATCACCTGGGGAATGTTAAAAATTCTGCTGCCCTGGCCACACATCCAAATACTCTGATTTAGTTGGTATGGGGTGGGACTTGGCATTGACATATTGTTATTCTTCCCAGATGGTTCGAATGCAAAATTATGGCTGAGAACTGCTGTATTTATGCTTCCTTCCACTGGTATGCTCTCATGAGCAGATCTGTGATCTTGGTGGCCCCAGGGATTTGGGCCATGCTTCTCATTTTGCCAATAGTGAAGGGATGGGTGAAGGGGAAAATTGAGTAGTGTTTGTGTTTCAAGAATATTTTCTGATGTTTCCAGGGGATTCTATTATATAATTTCTTCATCGAGAGATCTTCTGCTATGTTATTTTTCCTTCAGTGCATTTTCTTAAGAATTCAAGAAAATGATAAAGCATGGCTCATAGCAGCTACAAATCAAATGTGTTTGGGAGTAATGGCTGTTCAGAAAATTAAGGTTTGGATTTATTGCTGTTTCAGAAATCTGTAGAGGCCTAACTCTCATTAATGTAATGCCAATTTTATTTAAATTGAGGTCATCAAACTTTTTCTATAGAGGGCTTGATAGTAAATATTTTAGGCCAAATGGTCTCTGTTGCAACTGCTCAATTTTAACATTGAATCATGGAATCAGACATAGGCAGAGTGTTAAACAGATGGGCATGGTTATGTTCCAATACAACCTTATTCACAAAAACAAAAGGTGGGCCCAATTTGGCCCATGGGCTGTAATTTGCTAACCGCTAAAATATCAGATTGAAATAGATGTTTGATGATGACCCAACACTTACCAAAGTCAAAATTAATTAAAATTTGTCTCTTATGAGAAGGGTTTTGAAATTAAGAAAATTCTCAAGGTTGTATTAATATTTGGCTCATCTATCCAAAGGTCTATAGAAGCCTGGTAAGAATGAGATCAGTGTTTTATCCAGCAACTTTGGAGCATCGTTGTGTCTTTAAGTATAACTCAGCTATGGGTGCAGCTTACAAACATTTCCCTTTTCATCTAAATAAACATTTTAAAAATTAGCATTTAGGCTGCTGAATTCCAGTAGCAGTCAAATATTTACTTGGAAAATGGAAAGGAAATGAACAGTATTCATTTCATGGTTTCAATTTTATGATTGTTTCATTAAAGAACATACATGCATAAAAGTTTCATAGTTCTGGCATCATCTGAATCATAGTTTTCAGTTTCAGCCTAAACCACTGCAACTTATGAAGATGGGAACTTTATTGATTTAGGTTTTCAAACAAAGTAGAGAAGTGGTTGCTAGAATAAAAAAGAAATCTTGGTGTGTTCCCAGCATTGTTATAAGAGTTTGGAAGGAAGGAAAATGTTCATCTATACATTCCCATCTAAATTCTAATAGCAGCTCACAGGTACGCAATCCTTTTCTAGGAATAGGATAAGGTGGCCATAGAGTCCTTATAACTTTCTACTAAAATTCAGCAATGAATAAAATGACTACCCACTTTTGCATTAATAGAAGATCATTATCCAAAGGTAAAAGAGCAAAGGAAGCAGAACTACTCAGAGAGGTCATCATCACATGGAAGACAGTCTTCAAGGCATGGAAGGGGTTGTTCCAAAACACACTGCCTGGATTTGAGGATTTTCAGGAAGTCAGTCTGTTCACTCAACCAACAGACAATGGAAAGCAGATCAAGAGCTGTGGCAAGTCAGGTGGGAGCTATCAACAGAAAGTCATTTGGAATCTTGCCTTTCTGGAGCCAGACAGGAGTGCTGGATAGTTCTGAGCAAAATGGGCAGATCTTTGGTGGAAGACTCAACTAGGAGATGCACATCTTGCTTTCAACTCCTTATTGGTATTTGTGCTTTGCAGACATTACTGCAGTTCTTACTTATGTTTTCTCTTTTGGCTGTATTTAACAAATAGAGGTTGAGGAGTATTTATTTTATTTAGAAAGCTCAGGTGTTTTTAGTTTTGATATTATTTAATTTAAAAAAACTTTTCTGACTCTGTTGATCAGTTTGTTTTGAAATATACATAGAATATTTTATATAAATAAAAATAATTTATATAAAATAATATATATATGTTATGGAAGTTGTAGACTTACGGAAAAGCCATGCAGATAAAGCAACTTGAGGAGTATTTATTTTTAAGCTTAGGTTATTTTATAATTAAGTCCTTTCTTCCAGTCTGATGATTAATCAATAGAACTCCAACATTAGAGAAATTAAACCATGATTTTTTTAATAGAATAATTTGTATATCATAAGATCTGAAGTATACACACGGGTTTTAATCTAGGTTCTTTACTTGTTAAATATGTCACTTTGGGTGATTAACTTAACTCTTTGAGCCTGGGTTTTCTCATCTGAAACATAGGGATGTTTGCACATATCTCATGTAATTGCTATGTAGCAGCCAGGTAATGAATAATGTGCTTAGCCTTTGGCATATAGTAGGTGCCCAGTAAATGAAGAAAAGGTGATGGTGATGATGATGATGATGGTGATGATGACGACTATGACCATGACCTATAAGATTAGGCCATAATGTCTAGCATGAATGTGGAATGATGATGTAGTAGTGGACTGGCAGAGACAAAGTTCTAAGTCTATTAGAAATAGATTTTGGTTTCAGGATGCTGTTTAAGATGACTTACAGAATGGCAGACACAAGCATGCGCAAAGTAAAGGAAAATGAAGCCCACTCTAAAGCTAAATATAGGTGATTTTTGTTTTGCATACTCTTAGGATTTCCACTCTTCCTCTCCATTCCAAAGGAATGGATAATCAAGAATCAACTGTCAAACTACCTTATTGAATTTTCTGGAAGCAGGAGTAAGAGATTTGATCCCTTGTTTGTTATTTGTTCCCAGAAGTTCAATCAGCCAGCTGGGAGCTCTTGGTTACAATATTTAAAGTCCTTTGAATGGCTCGGTTGACCATCTCAGAAAGATTAATTGCAATGTAAAATATTTATTTCCTTTTGAATTAGAGATAGTCAGATCTCCCCTTAAGAATCATTGAATGCTAAAAGAACTTTATTGGTACTAAAGGAAATACCTCGTACTTCATGTGAGTAGGAAGGCTTTGATAATTTGTACTTTCTGCCAAGAACTTTTATTCATTTATCCTATCATTAAACATTATTACTGTACCTCTAGTATGTGCCCATCACTGTGCCATACTGGGGATACCATGGTTAGGAAGATTTACTTTGTCCCTGTGCCATAGGAGTTACTAGATGGGTGTGGAAGGAAGACAAGAAGTAAGTAACTACAACTGTTAGGAGTGTCATGCTAAGGGAAGCCCAGAGTGATATGAGAATGCAGAACAGATGTGTCTAGGAGTCAGGGAAATTCTGACCAAGTGATACATAAGCCAAGACTGAAAGGATGACTAGGTCTTCTCTTAAATCTGAAGTGGAATTATGTCAGTTTGATCTGAATGATGATTGCAATTGTCAGTTGAAGAGAGGATTGATTTACATATTCCTTTTTTCCTTAATAAAGGTGTTATTTTGTCTCATCAAAAAGATACATATTAAGCAATGTTAATATTATTTTTAAAAATCAGAAATTATTTTTAAATCATTTAATCATTTAAATGAAGAAATTTCAGAAATCAAAGAAAAAATACATCAGTGCAAGGGCCAAATATTTCCTGGTGAAATGTAGCATCCAATTTGTCTCCAATGTCCTTAGATCCCAAGGGTACAGATAAATGGATGGTACTTTAAGGAGTTCCAGAATATTTACTTGGTGATGGGCATAGAAGACCTATTCTCAGAGGTGAGTCAGAGGCTACCATGACAATCATATAAGGACTGTGCTGGAGATACCTTCAATACACACACACACACACACACACATACATTTTCAAAGTCCCCAAACATTATTTTTCCCATTGCCATGTACAACTATATTAAAAAAGGGCTACTAGCATTGCCTCTCTCTCTCTTTCTCTCTCTCTCTTTTGAGTAAGCAGCAATGGATTTATTCAATCTCAACATCTTTGTGTTTGATGGTGAGTTTGCTAGTCATACCCCATCACATGCTTGCAGAGCAAAATTTTATAATTAAAGATATTCTACATGGATTATAGAGTGGTGACTAAGTCAAAACATCTTGATTAAAAGTGACAAACCTATGTGAATATTCTCGCTATCCTGATTTTGAGGTAATCAGGGGAGGCTAAACATTCACTATATTAGAAACGCATGTGTCCCCAAACCTAGTTTTTCTCCATAGGTCTGGTTTTTAGAATGCTGGTGATAAACTAAGCCTGATTTATTATATGACCATCCTTTATGGGAAAAGACTGTAACTTTGGGTATCTTTGGTCAATGTTAAGAGACATAGCAGGGGGACTGATGTGGCTCGGGTGGTTGGGCATGCATCTCCCATATGGAGGGACCTGTGTTCAACCCCTGGGACCTCCCAGTAACAATTAAAAAAAAAGAAAAATATAGAAGGCATGTGGGCCATCAGGCCTCACAAGCAGGTGAGGCACCAGGCCCCATGTTCAGGTGCGCCACCAGGCCCCATGCACAGGTGAGCCTCCAGACCCCATGAGAGGGTGAGCTGCCAGAACCTGCAAGCCATGCAATAAGATGATGATGTAACAGGATAGTGACACAAGGGAGAGCCAAGATGAGATGCACTGAAAAACCAGGAACTAAGGTGGCACAGGTGGTAGGATGCCTCTTTCCCACCTGGAGGTTCCAAGGATCAAATCCCAGTGAAGACAGGAGGAGAAGGATGAGAAGAGAGGACAGGAAAGGGACACAGAGAGTTGCACAGTGAATGGACACAGAAACAGCAAAAATGGGGAGGGGGATAAAATGGATAAAAGCAAATAAATCCTTAAAAAATGTATAGGGGAGGAAGATACGAACTATAGTTAGTAGTAATACTTAGATGTGCTCTTTCATGATATGTTAACAAATGTTTCACAACAATGCAGGGTATTTGTGGGGGCGGTGGTGTGTGGGAGCCCTGTATGATGTTATGCAGGTTTGTTTTGTAAGATCACAATGTTTACTGCACACTTATAGTTTATGTATGTTCATGTGTGAATGATATACTTCAATAAATTGTTTTTAAAAAATGATGAAACTGAGGCTCCACTATCTTAAGTGACTTTATTACTCACATATTTGGTATATACACTGGTCAATTAAGTTTATTTTTATTTAAGTTTTAAATATTTATCAGAAAGAGGTGAGTGCAAAAAGGTAAGCATATAGGGGCGGGTGTAGCTCATGGTTCACGTGTACAAGGTCCCAGGTTCAATCCCTGGTACCTGTGGTTTGAGCACATCCTTCACATGCATGCAGTCCTGAATTCAATCCCTGGAACCTCCAAAAAAAACAAAAAACAAAAAATGGTGAGGATGTAACATGGATTTTATTTTTTTAACTTCTTTTAGAGTTTTTAATTTTAACTCAAATTTAATTCAAAGAGTGTTATAAAGGTAGATTGTTTCTTTAACAGCGACTTCAATCTCACTCCCCTAAAGTGCAACTGTAAACTTTTTAACAACTTTATTTCAGGTAGAGTAAGATAACTGCATATAACAAGCACACTTTAATATGTATAAAATCTCAAATATGATAGACATTTACTTCCTCATCACATAAATTATACTTCAGGTGTTCCCATTTGGTGGATGCCTCTCTTCAAAGCAAGGATCTAGGGGTCCAGATTTTTCCATCTTGGGGTCCTACCATCCTCAGTATATGATTTGTAAGGATGCACTGGGGGATTTCTTCATTACAGGCAGCCAGTATAGGAGAAGCTCAAGGAATATAGATGGTGAGGAGTTTTAAAGTCCAGACCTAGAAACTATAAAACAATATACAGCTATTATACCCATATACCATCACCTAGAACTCCATCACCTAGACACACCCAATTGTACAGGATCCTTAAAAATGTAGTCTGTGTATGTATGTATACATGTATGGATGTACGGAAATGGACTCATACCAGATACATACTTCCCCACAAATTGAGTTTTCCAGTTTAGCCCATACAGCTTTTAATGATTGCATAGTGTTCCAATGTAAGAACGTTCCATGTTTTATTTAACCAGTCTATATGATCTTATTTTCAAAAGCAAAACAACTTTCAGAACACAGTAAAATCTTGCTTATTTACCCTATGTAATGACTTGTCTCAGATGTTTAAGTTTTGTGGACAATTTAACCTTTATCATATTAGCATATTTTTTCATAATTGTAAACATCTTTTCTATGAAGCTCTTCCTAAATGTTTCTGTGACAGAGAGTGTGGCACTCACCAAGCATTCAATTGCTTTTCCATATTGTCCAGATTTCTTGACTGGTTCCTGTCTCTAGGCTGTGGGGATAAGTAATGTATGCTAATTCTGGGTCAAAATATTTTTTTAAAAACTGACTGCAAACATTGAGCTGTCTATTCCCCTGTCCTGGTGACCTAGGAGGCCTTACAGTTGAAATTGTGGAGCCATTGTTTAAACCAACAAGGATCATAGAATTACCACATGGAGGATAATTGCCATGGATAATAACCAAGTCTTGTAGCAGGATTTTCATGACTCTGAAATGTAAACATTTATTGCATTAACCTCCTAAGAGACTGGGGATTTTGTTATAACAACATAATGAATTTATTATGACCAATAAAATGCCATGTGATATTATCAATAATATGAAAATATTAGTTATATTACTAATATTGATTTACATTTCTATGGGGTCTTAATTGTTTACTTGAGGCTTTCCTAAATGTTTGCTATAATTATGGTTGCAGGCAGGTTTGAAATGTGTTCTACTATTTTACTCAACATTTATGAGTTTATATTATTTTACATTTTGAGTTAGCAATTCATTTTTAGAGGAAGTATGTGCTTTTGCATATGTCTTCTACTCTGTTGGACTTTTCAATCTCTCTTATGAGATTTTTTTTCAACTTTATTTTTAAAGAAACTTTAAACTACATAAATGATACTTTGAAAATAAAGGAGAATTCTCATATATCCCACACATTTCCCCATTAACAACATCTTTGATTCGTGTGGTACATTTGTTACAATTGATCAACATATATTGACTAGGCAACATCTAAATTTGAAAGTAAATTGTCTCAGCATGAGGACCTGGGAAACTCCCTTCTAAACAAGCTATTTAACTCTGAATGCATAGAATTTACAGCCTTTATATTCTGTCAGTCATATCCTTCCAAGCAATGCTGAAGCTGCTTCCCTTTCTGCAATTTCAGGTGTGCTTGGTGCATTCCTTAGCTTCTCCAGGTTTTCATTTATTTAAACCCATCTTTTCTTTCCTGGATTCCTATCTATATAATATTTGATTGAGTTCTCCATGACCAGAAGGGAATTAAAGTTCCAATGGTCATTGAATCAACCTTGAGAAGGCCTGTTACCCAGCCCTGTCTAGTGCTAACATGAGAGCCAGTCATCAGGTCACTTCCTGGGTTTCAATTCATTCTTCAGAAAACTGGGTTTGATTACCAATTAAGGTCTTCTGTGTTCAAAATTATCTGGTTACAATTAACAGTGCAAGTCCTCAGGGAATGAATACCTGTTTGAATCTTATATTAAGGCTGCAAAAAAAATTGTAGTTTACATATATTCAGTATGGAATGTGGCAGTCCACATGCCATGAACTTTAATACATTATCTCATTTAAGCAAACTCATGTGATTCTTTTATTATTCCCATTTTATACACATGAAACTGAGACTTCAAGTTTCATTTGAAAAAGTAGTATGTTCAAGGTCACTGATGTGTAAGTGATGAAGCAGACAGTTGATTCTAAGCATGCTTGATTCCAGAGCTTTAGTTCTTAACCTTTAAACTTTATTGGAAGAAAATAAGAATGGTTGTTACAAAAAATTAATAAAATTAAAGGTTCTTACAAAGACCCTCAAAAAATGAATAAAATCTAGTTCTTATCTAGAAGCCAGGTCATTTGTCCACCCTTACTTGTAGCCCCTTTCACAAACACATTTGGTGGTCTCTCTTCACAATATTTGTCAAGTGGTCAAGTAGTCTCTAAGCAGCAGGGACTACAGCAGCTGCTAGGTGGGCTTGCCACATTCAGGGAGTAGTCAGTAAGAAGGCAAGCCAAATGGGTTTAGACAGCTTATTACTCATGGCACAACACCCAGCATGAACTTCATGTTCTCTGAACACAGGGCAACTTTTTTTTTGCAATTCTACCTCTCTGATGAAACTGGAGTCCTAAAGAACAGGGAAAGAATTTTATTCAGCTTCTGGTGTGCTCAGCACCTTGTTTGTCCATGTTGAATTTAATCGTGTGCACATATCTGTTAGCCATTTGGGTGGTTGCTCTGAGGAGCCAGCACAAAATAATTCTTTGCTTTTAAGCCTGGACCATTACATTACTTATGTTATACAGGAAAGCAGTGAGAAGCTCCCAAAGGAACAAATGCAAATGAAACCTTAATAAGTCCAAATAACTCACTGCTCTGAAACCCTCTCACCATGAGTAGAATTGCCGTGTACATAAAGAGTCTGTTTTGCTCTATTTAACCCAAATTTATGAACAATGGAGGTCTTATTTTGTTTTTTTTTTAGGAGGTACCAAGGATTGAACCCAGGATCTCCCACACTGAAAGCAGGCACTCAACCACTGAGCTACATCAGCTCCTGACAATGAAGTTTTTAGCCTTTGAATTATCTCTCATTTTGGTACCAAAAACTGAGCTAGATAATTAGCATTTGAGGAAGTTTGTGTTAGGAGTAACCCAGAATGGCTGCCTCCCAAGCACCTAAATTCTTTCATCTTCTCAGGTTAGGGTCCAGACAACAATACAGGTAGACCTCAGTAGCAAAGCCTGGCAGAACTGTCTTCCCTGAGTTACACTGAAAACTCATGGCCCCTATTTTTCAGAGAGTTTTTGTAAATAAACACCATACAGAGAACATTTCTCTCTTTTAAATAAAATTTCCAAGATAGACCTTGCCATGGAAGCCAAGGCAAGCAGTATAATATAATGACTGGGAACAGGGCATCACCATCAGGAACCTGTGCTCATGGTGCTTGCACATATCCTAACCATGAAGAAACCTGTGACAAGATACCTAACTTCTCTAGGCTTCAGCACCTCCTTTGTCAAAAGATAATAATAAGAATGACTTCAGTTGATGTGAAGACCGAGTCAAAGTATTAATATAATACTGTGCAAGACCAGCATGCCATCAAAAATGAATGTTTTTATTACTCGTTGGCTCAATGTCAATGTGTAATATCTTTTTAGTCAATATTTAGTAGCAGATAAAGTGAAACATTTCATGTTTCCTTTTTCTTTTGGCTGCTATGAAGCTCAGAGCTAATATTTAATCTTTAGTCATAATTATGTGAATTTTGATGTCTGTTATATAGGTTTTTTTTTTCTTGCACTCACAATATTGTTATTTATATTTTACATTTAGATTTTCAAAGACAATATTTTATCCAGACAATACATTTTGGAAGTAGATTAGGTATAGTCTACAAGTTAGCAGGTCAATAAATATATATTTATATAATTAGAAAATGTAGGTTTCCTCCATTTAGTAACTAAAATCTTGTCAAGGTGGGGAAATAAACATAAAGTTAAAGTAAACTGTATATATACACACACATATATATACATACACATTCATACACTTAAACTCACCTACACACATACACACACAGAGTTCTGTGCTGGTAAACTTAACAACTGGCTCTCCAAAACCAAGAAAGTCCTCATTTTTAGTGCTTGCCAATTCCCCTGCTGTAAATACCCTACCATGACCAATTTCAAGCTACCAATGGTTTAACAATTGGCTTGTACAATTCTTTAAACATGAGATGACTCTAACATGTAGGTGTTGTATTGGGCACAGACTCAAAGTGGGACCTAAATTCTGAAAAGATAAACTCCATATCTGTGGACTGAAATAGTCTTGGAAGGATGCAGGCAGCCCAGATGATATGAGTTGTATCTTAACAGATTCATAGAATTTGGGGGGAAATATTAAGTTTGGGAAAATCTCTAGTACCTTCGTATATCCAAGACATTTAATCACTATTTATTTATTTATTTACTTATTTATTTATTCATATATTTAAAGCCTTTTTGAATGGTAACTGGATGCCAGACACTTGCTATAGAGTTTAAAAACAAGGAATCATAGTCCCTGCCCTTAAGGAGATGGGGCTCAGACAGGCATAAAATAACATTGGAGACACAATATTAGGGCAACACACATGGAATCACTGAGTCCTAAAGGTCAAAGAAGGCCAAGGAAGGCAAGAGAGGGACCTTCCAAGCTGAAATGACTATTTAATTGAAGATTAAAATGTATGTGGCTCCTCTTTATAATGATGGAAATGTTTTGATGATGGTGGCACAGCATTGTAGGCATGGTTGGCAGCACTGAAATATGTATCTGAATGTGATTAAAAGGAGAAATGTTAGATTGCATATATGGTAACCCTACATAGTGAACCTTAAGTGAGATCATGGACTTTAGTTAATAGTCTAATTATAAAAATGTGTTATCATCAGTTGTAATAAATGTTCCACACAAATGCAAGGTGTTGGTAATAGGGAGGTACATGGGAATCCTGCATTTTATGCACGATTGTTCTGAAAACCCACACCTTCTTAATAAAGGGTGAGGAAGCATGGAGTGTGAAAACCTACAGGCAGATCCATGCTATGACATAGCATGCTGGTGGGAGGGGATGAGCAAGAATTATGGCCAGGGTGAGGGTAACTTGCGGTTCTGTTAGAATCATGCCGTTGTAGCAGAAAACTTCTGCATTTTAGGCAGGCCAGGTGAACAAATTTGTCTTACGTGTTGGATTTGAAGGGCTAAGGTCAGAGGTAGCGAGATCCCATACAAGGTCATTGCATTGGTGAGGTAAGATGCTAGAAGAAATATGAACAAAGGCAATAGAGTTAGGGGTAGAGAAGAATCTATTACCAATGCTTTTGTAATTGATAACTTGTCTCTCAGTGTTAATATTTTACTTAGCTTAGATTGTAAGCTAAGCCAAAATACTGTTATCTTTAAATTTTTGTTTAAATTTTAAAGGAAAATTATCTGATTTTGCATTAGCTATTTTTGAACTGTCCTATTTCACTAAATATCTTTCATTAAATGTTTAGTCATGGAACAGACTGTCTTATAGACTTATTAACCTGGATAATAGAATATATGTATGTGTGTGTGTATAATATTTCACATTTGGTTAATTTATTGTTTTGATTGAACATAGGATACTATTTTCCAATTTTTTACATTAAAGTGTTATCACTAGATTAGTTGTTGTGCCAGTTAGATAAAAAATAATTTAAAATTTCCCCAAATGATGATTAATTTTAATTGTGGAGTGTCTGCTAGAGTTTGGGCAGTAGAGAAAATGGTAAAGTCAATTATAAAACTACCTCAGTGCTAGGAAACTTAAGATTTCTGGAACTTAGCAGGTGGATATACAGTCCTTTTGATGACCAATGGCTGAATGTATTTTTCTATCTATGCAAACACAATGGAACAACTGAATTCCAATATCACAAACAAACACAACATTACCATTACCAGGGTCTACAGAGAAAAAAATACATTTTTTTGCTTATACTTTCTTAGCAAAGCCATATCTCTGGGTTGTTTTTACTATTGGAAGTTCCTAAGTATAATGCCTTCTCTTCAAATAAACATTTTCTTTAAAATTTAAATATATTTAAAGAATATTGAGAACACTTGAGAACAATTTGGGTGTGCATTTAATATATAATAATTAGAATTTCCAGTCCAAAGTACATTTTTCCTCTCATTGTTTATAGGGTGCATGATTGATTTTCTTTTTCTTAATATAATCAAATAATTTTGTTTTGAAATGTGCTTTTCATTATAAAATCAGTATAACCATATTAAGAACCTTAGGGAACTGCAAAATTAGATTTATATTTTAGTGTTTTTTGCAGACTTTTGTAATAGCAAAAAAAAAAATTGAAGAAACCTCAATGTTCATTAATAGAAAACCGGTTAAATAATTTAGCATGGGATATGATCTGACAGGTAGAAATAATGAGATAAATAATGACATAGACATATATATTCACACAGAAGGATCTCTAAGGCACAATGTTAATGCAAAAATCATATAACCAAATGATCCATATAACATGATGCTGTTTATGTAAACATACACATGACAATAGGTATAATAAATTATTAGAAAAAGGACTTCAAGAGTAGGCACACCAAAATGATAAGAGAAGTTACCTCCAGGATGTGTATTTATATCTTTATGCATTTGGCAATATGAATGAATAGGATTAAGGTTGATAATCAAAAAAGCTTTAACTCTACCTGTTATGTTTGAATATTTTATCATCATATGCTATACATTTATTACTGTATCAGTTGACTAAATAATAATAAGTATAGGGAAATAAAAAAACTGTGTTGGAAGACTCATAATTTCTCCACTGTAATATACAATAAGTTAAAATTTGATATATCCCTTCCAGTCTTTACTCAATTTTTAAAAAATATAGATATAATGTATACAAAATTTCCCCAGTTGTGTCATTCAATATTTTAAAATAACATTACATAGGGTTCATAATTGATATTACATCATAATTTATATAGCAATTTTCTTTTAGCTAATTAGTATTTTTTCTTATTTTTCAATATTTTTTCCTTTATTTTTAAAGAAGTTTTAGATTACATAAAAGTTACATCGAAAATATAGGGGATTCCTATATACCCCAACCCCATCCCCTCTCAAACTTTCAGCCATGAATAACATCTTTCACTAGTGTGGTACATTTATTACAATTGATGAACAAATATTGAAGCATTGCTACTAAACATGGACTACAGTTTACATTATGGTTTATACTTTGCACCGCACAATTTTATAGGTTGTGACAAAATGTAATGGCCTGCATCTGTCATTTGCAATATCATGCAGAACAATTTCAATGTCTCAAAAATGTCCCATATGCCACTTATTCTCTCTCCTCCCTTCAGAACTTTTTGTGACCACTGTCTTTATACCAGTGTTACAAGTTCTTCTATTACTAGAATAATAATATGTATATTTTGTTCCATAGTTTCATTCCCCCCATATGTTTGTTCATGCTTCAACCTTGAGGATTTGGGGATGGTGATGCCCACTCTGCATCTGATTGATAGGGGGCTTAGAACCAATGGGGCAGATGGGTGGAACTGTCTTGCTTGTAGTTGTAGATGCTCTCTGCTTTTTGGGATGGGTGTTGTCCTTCATCAACCTTTGGTTAGTTGTTCTGGATCTTATTGTTCAATATTAATGATGAAGAGTTTACTATAGTGTGATCCCATATTTTGAAGTGTTTCCTTAGGTTAGATTTTCTGAACAATTATTAGGTCAAAAACTAGGCATGCTGTGATTATTTTATGTTGCATGAAGAATGTCATCGCTACTAAACTCAAGGACATACACAAAACTCTTATGAGTCTTGGCTTAATTCATTTTGTTTTGTTTCATTTGGGGAGCTATGGGTTGGTGCATAGCCAAAGTCCAATCAAATAGGAAAGCATTAAACCTGAAGTGGGTGGGAGCCAGAATCAATATCCACTATTTACCAGCTTTTTCCCTCTGCAAGTGGCCATCGGGCACTTTGTGACTTGTTCAGCTCTGGGCATAGAGTATTTGGTACTGAATGACAATGGGTGTAGTAAATTGAAGGAAAAACATGAGGTGACCTCCTGTTCAAAAAGAAGTGATGGATACCACAATAGTCCAAGTGTCATTGGACCAGGAAATCTGGAGTTTCATGTTGGCAGCAGCTCCACACCCACAAACACCTTTTGGGCATACAGCAAGACCTGATTCCCTGCACTCTGCATCGAGCCATGGTTCTAATGCACCCAAGTGTGAGAATCCAAACCTCATTTGGGAAAA
>JAQZBX010053052.1:0-18979 GCA_029593785.1 Cabassous unicinctus | reverse complement strand
TTTTAGAACAGTATAACAAGAAAAGAGGAAAGCCCACCTTCTTTGGATGTTCGCTTATTTTGAAATTTTCAGAAACTAATAAAACATATTTCTTTTCAAGAATATGTTTTAATTATAAACTAGAAAACCCTCAGTGAGTTACCAGGATTTTTGTTTTGCAAAAACCAAAGAATTTTAGAAGAAACTGTTGTTTTACCTTTATTTGATGGGACCAACCAATTTGATTTCAATTAAGAGAATTGCATTAAATTAACAAAAATATTATAAAACTAGGTTCACAGATAAACACAATTTCATGGTAATCAATATTTTACTCTCACTACTGAAAACTGAGTGATAAACATTATCTAAATCAGAGATAAAGCTTCAAAATGTAACAGACTCTGAATAATCTTATATTCTAATTTGTTTTTCTAAGTGAGCCACTAAGCATTTCAACAAAGTTCCAGAATTAATAAATAACTTCCTTGAGGGACTGTAACTATTACTGAATTATGTCAACAACAATAAAATGATGGATGGGTAAATAGTCTTAACTTACAAAGCCTGGACAGTGTGGTTTAGTATCAAAGATGTTGAATGAGGTCAGAAAAACCTGGATGCTAGTTCAGATTTGTGACTGCACACAAGTAGTGGATCTCTCTGTGCCTTTTATTTTAGATAAAGATAGAAATGCCCACCCTGTCTCCTTAGAGATTTGTTAGGAAAATCAAGAAAAGTGAAGAATAGCATAAAAAATTGTTTTAATGTTAATTTTTCTATGCATATATGTACTTTGGAGAAAAGAGAAGAGACCTAACAAAATTTACTGAGTACCTTTAAGCATCAGTGATCCCACTGTTCTTCAGACACTAAAAATTGGTGGAGATTGAGTTACAGGGTTCTTAGCCAACAAGATATGTAGCCCTGTCATTTTATCGAGGAAGATCATTGCTTGGCTAATTAACTAGCTTCACTAATTTCAGAAGAAGCTACTCATATTTGGCTTGAGATATGAAAAATGATTCATGGAACATATATTCTAGCATGAGAGACCATAAACAAAATAAAGAAGTAACATATGAGTGATGATAAGGAATTAAGGAGAAATAAAAAGAAGGAAAAGGAAGGTTTGTGGGAGGAGGGTATTTGCAAGAAGACTTTGAGAAAAGATGTGAAGGAAATGAAGAAGTGGCTAGTCCAGGGAAAGAGACAGGCAAGCACAAAGTTCTTGAGGCAAGAAGCCTAGCAACCTTATTGTGGCTAGAAAGCAAGCTGAGTAAGGGGGAGCAAGGAAGAAAAGAGGTCAGAAAACTTACAAAGTGCAGGTCACATAGGGCCTTATGGTTTGTTGTAAGGATTTGGCTTTTACTCTTAGTGAAATAGGAAGCCCGGGGTTTTGCGTAAATAAATGAAATGACCTGATGTGCATTCTAAAGGATCACTCTGGCTGCTACATTGAGACTACACTAAAAGGGGGTTAGGATAAGGACAGAGACAGGGAAGCCAATTCAATCACTCATTCATTTATTCATTTATTCAATCATTCAACAAAACTTTATCTGGGTCCTACTATGTGGCAAGTAATGTTTTAGTATCTTGAGATACATCAGTGAACACAGCAGATAAACATACCTGACCTCACTGAACTTCATTCCAGTGGGAGGAAGGCAGATACACACACACACACATACACATGTACATATACATAATATAGTGTATATATGTTGTTATTTAAATTTCTGAGATTTGTTTGTTCTCTTCAAGGGAATGAGTAGAGATTGAAAAAAGAGTTACAGGTACTGATTCCTGGTGTGTTGCAACATTTAGCATATAAGGAGATAGAGAGAAGTTGACAAAAGAGGTTGATAAATATTATGGGGAAAAAAAACATTAAAAACTGCAGTAGGGCAAGGGGATCAGGGAAGATGAGGAGATGTTTGCAACAATAAATAAGATAATAAAGGAAGATTAAGCCTGCTGAAGAAATGTGAGATCTGAACAAATACTTCAACTTGAGAGAAAATTATTAAAATAGATATCTAAATAAAAGAGCATGAACAAAAGTCCTATGTCAGATGTTTGCATAGCAAGGTCGAAGAATAACAAGAAGCCAGTGTGAGTAAAGCAGAGTGAGCAAGGAAGGAGATTAGTAGAAAAGGATGTCAGAGCCCACTAAGAAGATGTCATTAATACTCCAAGGGCAGGATGATGATGTCTTAGAGCTTAGTGGTAACAGTGATGTTAACAGCGGATATAATAAGTAATGATTAGTTTTTGAGAAGTTTTGAAAGGAGAGGCAACAAGACTAGCTGACAGAATATACACAGTGGTAGAAAGAAATTAAAAGATGACTCCAAGATTTTTGACCTAACCTTCTAAACTATTAGAAGGTTAATAAGGGGATGGCTGAAGATAGATCATGTATTATTGGGGAGAATATCAGGAGCTCAAATATGGAAGTGTCAATTTAAAATGTCTATTAATTTATGTAATCTAAGTATCTTTTAAAAATAAAAAAAATTAATATAAAAAATAGTAAGGCATTATATATGCTGTCAAAAAAAGAAGAGAAAATTAATCATTTTGCACATAATACTCAGTCTAGTATTATTTCTCATAGATACTACCTGCTCTGTAATTATAGATGATCACAAATTTCACAGGACTAACATCATTTTGTCATTTTTAAAAATAAAACTTGGTTGAGAACTACTTAAAAAAAAAAGTCTATTAAATATCTAGTCAAAGGCATTGAGTAAGCAGATGGTTTTACCAGCATTGAGTTCAGGGTAGCTATATGGGCTGGAAACAAAATTTTGGGAGAAATCCATGTGTATATGATATTCAAATTCATGAGACTGATTGAGATTCATAAGGGAATGAGGGTAATTTGAAATGAGAAGACTTTCAAGAAGAACTGATCGCCAGGGTATTCCAACATTCAGAGTTTGGAGAGACAGAGAGAAGCTGGCAAAAGAGATCAAATTTTTTGAAGGAATTAAAAATTAAATATTTACATAAAAGAAAATGTTCAATCCTTGAGAATTATGCATGCATTGACAAGAAAATTTTCCAAAATCTGGCAGTGAGTCATTCCATATATTAAAATTTTGTTACAGAAGAACCATTGTCAAGAAGAACAGATATTATAGCAAACATGGACATGGAGGTACAACAAAGATGTGGGAATGTCCAGTTTCCAGAATTCCTTGAATACTTATACTAATTTGTGTAACCAACAGGACTGCCCCTGTTCAGGATAGGCAAAGCCAAGAAAGTAGAAAGAAGCCATGAGGCTCTGATTCAGTGCATGTTTCTCAGACAAAAAACTCATGAATCATCAAATCATACCTACAAGTGACTCCAACTTCCTTCTACAAACATGCTCAGAAGAACAAAAAGAAAATAGTTGGATGTCTCTCCACTACAAGAGAAGGCCTCTTTCTTGTACTAATTTGTAGTTGGTAATTATCCTTGTTTATCATGTTGTAAAATGAGAACTTAGAAGATTATAATTAATTAACCCGTGTGTTTATGAAGGATTATGCAGTGGCCTCATCCAACCCTTTTAATTTCTGTGCTTTTTAATATTTCTTATTGATGGATATTCAAGTTCAATAACCTTGGCTTCTATGTGTAAAGTTTCTTAACCCCATCCATTGAGTTTACATATGTAATATAGTTTGCTAAACCTTGAGCTACTGTACTTCTCCATCTTTTCATGGATTTTAATAATTTCCTCAATTTTATGTACCATACTGTCTGAGTTTCCAGCTTACTATGACAAATACAATACAATGAATTGGTTTAACAGAAGAGATTTTTTGGATCATAGTTGCAGAGGCTAAAAGCCTTGCTTTCTCTCCAAACACTGGTATTCTGGTGCTGGCTTGCCAATAATCTTTGGGGCTTCTTGGTTTGCCTTTCACATGGTGATGCTCTGTCTTTTCTATTTTTTGTTAAATGATGTTCAGATTCTGCTTTTCCACATGGCATTCTCTTCATACAATCTGCAGTAATATGATTAAGGCTGAATCTCAAGCAGTTGGGCAGCATTTTAACTTTAAAAACTGACATTTTCCAAAGGTCCTTTTTACAATGGTTCACACCAACAGGAATGGATTAAGTACATTTTTTTTTCTTTCTAGCATACATAATTCAAACCTGCTACAGATACTTATAGTAATTATTCTATGTTGCAAGGCAAGGTTGGTCTTGCCTTTTTTTTTTCTATTGATTATTCATCACATTCCTTGATGGTTGGCACAGATCAGATTTTTTTTTATTGTATGTCAGTGTTCAACAGTCAGGCAGAGATTGATGATGTCATTTTCCCCAAAGAGGTTGACTGTTGCTTCCCTTAGGCAAATAAAGAGAGGGCTTATCACTTTCTTCCTCTCAGGATTTAACTGCCCTTTGACTGAGTTACAGCTTTGATTATAGTCAAACTAATCTACTTGCCTTTAAGATCACTTTTATTTACTGAATTATTACAGGCATTCTTGTAGCTGGGTGTTATTTCCAAAGAACCATGGAACTACAGGATATGTTATACTTCCATTCTTGTGCAGCACCAGTTTATATAGTTAATTGTGGGGAAAATCAATGTTGAGTTTGGGGATTCTCTAGATTTCAACCCAACCACTGCATGCCCACAGGCCACCTGTCCATCTGCCTGTTTCAATGCCCTAGTAATGTCTTTCTGACTATGATTTTCAGTGTCTAACTAAGAAGATTATTTCATGTGTGGAAATGTGTAGGGGTCACTCCTCCTATCTCTTCTCTTTCTGGAATCTTAGTTCATGTGGTTCTTTCTCTTTGTCTAATTATCTGGCCCTTAAAATATGGATGTTTTAATGAATCATTTATTTACTTGTCTTGCCTCTACCACCATATCCTACCTGGAATCAGAATCCCCTATATTTTGCTTACAAAAAGGTCACTCTAATAGTCCTCAGTCTAGAAAAACAGCCTCTTCCTCTTGGAACTTTGTAATCCCACTCTGAAAAGTGTCAAATGTCTCAGTAGAAAAGCCAGGTATATGCAAATCATTGTTCTTCCTCTTATTTGAGATTGTACCTTCATAAATCCTGTATATACTGGCTGCTTTCCAAAGCTTTCAAATGGATTTTTTGACAATTTTAACCAGGTTTTATCATTACATGTGGGAACTAATAAAGACTACTCAACTGTGAAAAAAACAAGAAGAAAGAAATAAATCAAATACAAAACTACACACCTAGAGGAAATAGAAAAAGAACTGCTACAAATTCCAAGCCAAGCCAAAGAAAAGAAATAATAAAAATTAGAGCAGAAATAAATGAAATTGAGAGCAAAAAACAATAGAAAGAATCAACACAACCAAAAGTTGGTTTTTCAAGGAGAACAACAAAGTCAACACTTAGCAAGACTGACAAGGAAAACAAGAGAGAAGATGCAAATAAATAAAATCAGAAATGAGAGGGGGGACATCAGCATCGAATCTGTAAAAATAAGAGAGATCATAAGGGGATACTATGAAAAAATGTACACCAACGAAATAGACCACATAGAAAAAATGGACAAATTCCTAGAGGCACTCAAACAACCTACACTGACCCTAGAAGAAATAGAAGACCTCAACAAACCAATCATGAGTAAAGAGATTTAAATAGTCATCAAAACCTCCTAGAAATGAAATGCCTGGGACTAGATGGTTTCACAGGTGAATGCTACCAATCATTGAAAGATGATCTAATACTAATTTTGTTCAAGTACTTCCAAAAATATTGAACAAGAAGGAATGCTACCAAATTCTTTCTATGAAGCCATCACCCATACTCAAAATCTAGATACAGATATACTTAAAAAGAAAATTAGAGACCAATTTCTCTAATGAATACAGATGCAAACAGCCTCAACAAATTACTTGCTAAATGAATCCAAAAGCATTTTAAAAGAATTATATACCATGATCAAGGGAGTTTGATGCCAGATATTCAAGGGTGGTTCAAAGCAAGGAAATCAATTAGTATAATATACCACACTAATAAATTAAAGAAGAAAATAGCATGATCCTATTGATTGATGCAGAAAAAGCATTTGACAAAACACAGCATCCTTTCTTTTCAAAAAAAAAACAACACACACTCTAAAAGATAGGAATAGAAAAAATTTTCTCAACATGGTAAAGTACATATATGAAATACACACAGCTTCCAGAACCTTGAATTTGTTATTATGCATTATGATATTCTGACTTTTCACATGACCTATAATTTGTCAAAGCCATACTACCCCACTCTTATTTACTTTCCAAATGTAAATCCAATTTTCATTCTACCAATAAAATGTCATGGACTGCCATAATTTAATAAAGCAATTGCATTGTCTTCATGTAATTGTCATAGCATCTCACTCAGTAGTACTTGATATTGTTTTATTATTTTTAACTCTTGAAATGTTTCTGGTATAGAAGGGAATATAGTTGGTTAAAAAATTGAACTTTAAAAATGTTCTCCTCTGAAGTAATATTGCTTTACTTTTGCTCTTCTTAGTTGGTACAGAAAAGTAATAATAGCAAATGCTTCTTATTTAATAGTCTTTTCCTTTTCCATTCATTCAGTAGAGGTCCTTTCTACTTTCTCAATGGCATGCTGCTAGATTCATGAATTATTCAATAAAGATATGAGATCCACAATTTCATGAAAAGATTTTTTTTCATTTTCAATGGCAAATAAAGAAAGAGCAGGTGCTCTCAGACAAATATTTTCAAGAAGTAGTACATGAGTGTGTGTGGCCAATAATCCTGGTTCTTGAAGGGATTTTTGTCAGTTGATATGAAGCACACCTAGTACTTATACACTCTATACCAAGTGCTTGGTAGTGAGTCATTATATTTTACTTATAGTAATCATTTCTCCAAGAAATGCATACACAACTAATAGTTACTCAGGCATAGAAATGCTTGATCTCTATGTATTGCAAAAATTCATTTCTTATTCTTATGAAAATATAGTTACTAATCATTTAAACTACCTACATGTACAAGGCCAAACTTATAGTAGATTTATTATAATCCACTGTCTTTGGTATGAATTAAAAGTTAATTAAATTCAAATGCAACAATTTTATGAGCTCAGATTAATAATAATTAATCTGGTTACATCAATTGTGTAAAATCAATTTCAGAGTTCATAAGGCATAAAGTAAATTTCTCCCTTTAAAAGCATAGTATCTTTCAGGATGATAACTATTTTTATTAATTGCTCTATAGCACAAATATACACAATAGTGACACTATTAAAATTTTAAAGATAAGGGTAATGAAAATTTTGTAGGAAAAAGAAAATGTGTGGTATTATCCAAAAATTTTCCAATTAAATAAATACTTGCTTAGTTTCTATGCTAAATCACACTCTAAGCTAGGCATTGAAGATATATCGACTACCCTCAAGCATAATATAGTTTAGTGAAGAAAATTTACATATAACGATTACATACATAATGTTAAATCACAAATAAAATCATGGCTATGATGGAGAGGCATATCTTTTTGGAAAAGAATCTAATAGAAGAAATTGAACTAATCTGGAATAATCCTAGGCAAAGGAAGCCTCATGGATAAATGGTCCAGTGCAGGAAAATACAGCACTAGATTAAGAATAAAGAAATGGTCATAATATAATATGGATTGCATATCCAGAAGTTATAAATATCTTCAACTTTTACTGGTATAAATTCAAATCTCCTGTCTATTGTTTGAACTCTTGAAAAAAATTTTTTTTTAATTTTTTTATCATTATGAAAATAGTTTATTTTACTTTATTTTGTACATTTAATAATTGAAAATATAAACAATTAAAAATAAAAAGTAAACACAAATGAATAAATATACACATTTCTCAATTAAATGTAATGGATACATATAAAAATTTTTGAATCAAACAATATGTTACACAATATATTTGGTTCATCATAATACATTCACACAGTATTTGTCCTTTTTTGTCTGGGCTTCTTCTCTCAACATAAATTTCTGATACCTTAGATATTTAATAGTATAACCCTCAAGCTACTTTTGCCTCATGGAAATAATTGATCAAAGTTATCTTTTCCACTGTCTGAGACTTTCTTGTCAAATATCTATACGCTCTGCCTTTGTCTTTCATGACAAATATCACTATAGTTCCTACTCCCAGATTAGACTTTCATCCCATCCCACCATTTACTAATTTTTGTTTTGTGCTGCTTCCACCTCAACTTACCTTCCTTTCGATTAAAGATTAGATATTACCTTACCAAAAATGTTTTGATAATGCTGCATAAACATGCATTCAATCTAGGCATCTCGCTGAGCTTGTTGCCTTTCTCTATACTCCCAGAAGTTTGTTTTCTTTTTACTATTATGACTTGTACCAAAATATTATAGAGTTAAATTAAAATGTACCTATCTCTTCTCAATGGAATTTAAGAAAAATTACATAAAATTGGTCTATATAGAAAATACCTTGTCCAATATCTTATATCTCTTAATTTGAGAATTGATTAATCATATCACCCAAGGACATAGCATTGAGAAACCCCCTTTGCTAAGAGTAACCATACATTTTATTTGCCTGAGTGAATCCGTACCTATACCTGATAACCCAGCATCCTGTTCATTTTAGAATTTACAACAGATGCAGTTGTCCCTATTAGGAAGATAGATAAAATACCAGCATATTTCTGCCCAATTGCAAGTGAAATCATACTATTTGTCCTATTCATTTTATTTGAGATTAGGGGATGCTTCTTAATACCAGTTTACTGAGCACATTCAGAGTTTATATGATAATCAAATTGGACATAGCCAATATTATTGGCACACTATACAACTGAATTATTGATAGAATTATGTCAGTGAATGAAAATTTCAAGACACACATGATTTTAACTCTGAATTTGAAGGACAATGTTTTTCCCTTAGCAGTTTCCTTACTCTGGTCTTCATAACCATATTTCTTAGATGATGGGATGCATGGTGAGTGACATGATAATATAGCATGCTGAAACTACCAAGTTTGAAAGTGATGGAGATTTGGGAAGGGGGAGTGAATAGGCAAAAAACCCAGAAGAGAGAAAAGAGTCATAACAATGAGGTGAAGCAGACATATTGAGAAAGCTTTGGATCTGCCTTTTCTGGATACCAATCTCAGCAGAATGGAGAAAATAATGTAAGAAATACCAATAAACACAAAACAGACAATATCTAATACAAAGCTGACCCAATCACTATGAATTGCCCAATGTTATAAGACCAGTCAAGCAAGGGAAAGGAGTTGTGGGACACCACAGAAGAAGTGATGAATATCATGAGACCGACACATGAGTACTAAAAAGGTGGAAGCTGTGTACAGAACTGCATTGAGAACTCCACTGACCCATGAGTCAACCACCATTTGTACACAGACCCTAAGGGTTGTGTGTTCAGGATGATTTCATATTGGAATGGGTGGCAGATGACAACATAGTGGTTATAAGACCATCACTGTGAGGAAAATTATTTCTGTAGTCCTTAAGAGGAATAAGAAAATTACTTATGGCACACACCCCAGGAATGAGATGTTTTTTTGATTAGTCAGAGAGTTAGCAGTGGATTTGGGGACAGTGATGGAAATGAAGTAGAGATCCAGAAAGAACAGGTTCTTCTGGAAGTAGTTCATGAGAGTATACAGCTAAGCATCCTTTGTGGTGAGAAAGATGATGATAAGATTCCCTAGTAGGGATGCCAGTTAAACTATCAAAAAAGTATACCTTGCAAAATCTGGATCTCCTAAACCTCAGAAAACCCCATGAGGAAGAATCTGGTCCCCAAGGTGAAGTTGTTCATTTCTATGGGAATTTAATCAGTTACTTTAAAAAACAAAGTGAGCTACTGGAGAATGGACAGAAGTGGATTATTACAGTTATTATAATAATTATTATTATTACTGCAAATTTCCTTTCTAACACTCACCCATATATCTATGAGAAAATTTGAGTCCACAAAGTAGTTACTGTGGAAATTTAACCCCAGTTTTCTACATCACATTTGTAACTATAAAGGGTTATCAGTCCCAAATCACCACCAAGAAATTTTATTTAGATTAAGGATCATATTTCATATCTTATGTACACAGAATTTCATACTTTTTGTTTCAGAAGGTAGTGAGAAGGACATGGATTTTGGAGCAATCTGTTTAAGCACATATTTCAGCTTAGCCATTTACTAGCTTTGTGACCATGGATAAATTAATTGAGTATCAGTTTGCCCAATTTACACTGCATACTTTTTCTTTGGATAATTACACTGATACAGTTAAATAATGTAGATTAAATGTTTATCATAATTTCTGTATAAAAATGAATAACAAGTATTTCTTCTTCTATCATGTCTTTCTTCCTTATGCCAGTAACAGGAAAAATAGTGAAAAACCTTGAAATTTGAAAAAAAAATACAGACTCCTGCCTAGTGCACATACTTATTTTGAACTTTTAAATATTTTGAGCTATTCTACAATTCCATAAGTTGCCAAAAGCTTTTAAGAATGCAAATAAATATTTTCCAATAAGAGGGAAACTCGTCCTGTTCTGCTGTAATACAGTTGATTATTGCTTTGTAGACAAATGCATTTTACATCTATATGAAAATTCTTTCATTTTTTATATGCCCTTATATATGAGAAATGTGATTTCTCCTTTGAAAAACTTGTAATAACTTGATGATACACTCATTCATTAACAATTTAAATAAAATATTTTGCGTGAATTATTTATATTTGTCTGAGAGTAATTGTTTTATCCTTTACAAATCTCCTTTATAACCTGAAACAGAATAATCAATGATATTTAGACTGAACCACTATAAAAATAAGTTGAGACATCTTAGATAAACATATTAGCAATTTAACAGGAGCATTAGTGATTTTGAAGACAGAACATCTGAACTGGAAAAGACAGGAGAACAAAAAGAGAAGAGTACAGGAAAAATGGAAAAGAGTCACTGGGAATTGTATGACAACATGAAACACACAAACTTTCACATTGTTGGTGTCCCAGAAGGATAAGAAAATGGGAAAGGCCCAGAAAGAATATTTGAGGATATAATGAACAAAAAATTCCCAACCCTTATGAAAGACAAAAATATCAATATCCAAGAATAATGCAACCCAAACAGAATAAGTCTGAATAGACCTACCCTGAGACACCTAGTTTTCAAAATGACAACTATCAGTGATAAAGAGAAGATTCTGAAAGTAACAAGAGAAAAGCAAAAGATCACATACAAGGAAACCTCAATAAGATTAAGTGCCAACATCCTATCAGGAACTATGGAGGAGACAAGAAAGTGGTATGATGTATTTAAAGTGCTGAAAGAGAAATACTGTATACAGAAGGGATGTACAAGGCAAAGAATTCTATATCCAATAAAGCTGTCCTTCAAAAATAAGGATGAGCTCAAAGTCTTCAAAGACAAAAACTGATAGAATTTATTACCAAATGACAAGAATTACAAGAGATATTAAAGGGAATTCAGAAGCCTGAAAGAGAAATCAAGGGCAAGAGACTTGGAGAACAGTGTAGAAATAAAAACTGTTAGGGTAAAAAGATAGACAATAGTACAATATGACAACAGAAAGCCAAAGGTCAAAATGGGTTAAATAAATAACCCCTTCACAGTAATAACATTGAATATTAATTGATTGAACATCCCAATCAAAAGACATAGACTGATAAAATGGATATTTTAAAAATGTAAGCCATCTATATGTTGTCCACAAGAGACCCAACTCAGACATAAGGACACAACCAGGTTAAAAGTGAAAGGTTGGAAAAAGGTATTCCATGCAAACAGTAGCCAAAAAAGAGCTAAAGTAGCAATACTCATATTGGACAAAATATATTTCAAATGCAAAACTCTTATGAGATGAAAAAGGTCATTATGTATTAATAAAAGGGACAATACACCAAGAAGAAAAACCTATACTAAAAATTTATGCACCTAACCTGAATGCCCCAAGGTAAATGAAGCACACACTGGCAAAACTGAAGGGAGAAATAGATGTCTTTACAATAATAGTTGGAGATTTCAATACACCAATCTCTCTATTGAACAGAATACCTGGACAGAGGATAAAGAAACAGAGAGCTTGAAAAATATGGCAAATAAACTAGACTTAAGAGAAATCTATAGAGCATTGCACCCCAAAAGAGCAGGATATATATTCTTTTCAATTGCTCATGGATCCTTCTCCAAGATAGACAATATGTTGAGCCTGAAGACAAGTCTCAGTAAATTTCAAGAGACTGAAAATTATACAAAGCAACTTCTCTGACCAAAACAAAATGAAGCTGGAAATCAATAATGGATGAAAAGGGGAAAATTCATAAATATATAGAGATTAAACAAGACTCTCTTAAATAATCAGTGGGTGAAAGAATATTTTGCAAGAGAATTCAGAAAATATCTTGAATGAAAATGCGAACACAACATACCAAAACCTATGGTACACCACAAAGACAGAGCTGAAAGGGAAATTTATAGGCATCAATGTTTACATTAAAAAAGAAGAGCTAAAATTGAAGGCATAATGGCACCCCTGGAGGAACTAGAAAAAGAACAGCAAACTAATCCCAAACCAAGCTGAATGAAAGAAATAGTAAAAATCAGAGCCAAAATAAATGAAATTGAGAACAAACAACTTTGAAATGAACTCATGCTGGGAAAGGGGGAAAAAGTATTTTCTGATCAGTTGTCTAAAATCCCAATTTCGAAAATCCTTGCATAAATTGGGAAAGAGGGATAAAAAAGAAGAATGTAGGAAAGAAGCTATTGCTTGTTATCAATGTTAATGTCTACTAAAAAAGGAAAAAAAGTCTCTTGTTTTATTGTTAACGAACTATAAAAGAGTTCAAGTATATACCAAAATTTCAGACTGACTTGGAAAAACAACATGGAATAACTGACACTTATGCAATTTCTCAGAAATACAGCTTTGATTCTAAATTGGCTGCAAAGAGGCATCCCAAAATAGTAATTTCATAAGTCTTCGTTGTTTGCTAATATACCATCTAGTCAACTCTCCTCACCCTCCCAAAATGGCTGTTATAGAAACCTACAGAAACCTTGATAAAAATTGAAATCAATGTTTTCTAAATGATATTAGGAATCACACATCTCTGGTCTTCTATTGTTAGCCATATAATGCTTGAGAAAAAGTAAAATTAATATCTAACATCAAATGAGTAAGTTCCTTCCTCAGAATATTCAAATAAAGTTCCACCCCATCATAATACAGGCAAACACAGTCAAGTGATTAAACATAGGAATAGGGGAATCTATTCCAAACTCATCTCATTTGAAAAAAATTGGGCTGAAAATAGGTCATAACTGAAACTACATTTATGGTAAATGCTCTTATAGGCAGGGACAAGCTATTGATGCTTTCCATGCCTATTTTTGTCTCAGATCTTAGAGAAAGAGTAGGAAAAATATGTTCAAACATACAGCACTTTTAAAAATAGATTTTCAATAGGCCATGTTTCAAAAAAAACAATAATTCTCTTCAAGACACTAGTCAGATAAAAATACTGGTTTTAAACATTATGTAGAAGAATAATCATATATGGATTTTCAGATTTCTCTGAGACAATTGATTTCTGACTGGAAGCACTTGCTTTAAGAAAGATGATTCCTCTCCACTGAGGCAATATATTTTACTAACTTAAGAGTAATAAATAAGATATAGGCAATCCTAATAAAACAAGGATAGCACATCTGATTGATTCATTAATCCCAAATCACTTATATTCAACTTTAACTTTTAAGAGCATTAGTACTTTCCCCTAAACTAAGCCAAGAGAACTTTAAAAACAAGATATATAATGGTATTATTATATTACTATATGATTTTTAAGAAGTATAAAAACACTTATGAATGAATTTAATGTCAATAACTTAGAAAAATAAATCCATTTTCATGATATTAATCATTAAAAGTTGGGTGATTCAGTGACTACTGAAGGAGGATGGTCCATTGATGGGCCCTTGATATTGATGACTGTGCTTATGAACCACTACTTTTGAAATTGAAACTTAGCTTAGTATTATAGGGTGCCTAAGAGTTACCTCCTGAAAGCCTCCTTGTTGCTCAAATGTGGCCTCCCCCTAAGCCAAACTCAGCATATAAATGCAATAAATTCCCCACAGCTTGGGATGTGGCTCTGGGGGATGAGCCTCCCTGGCACTGAGGGATTACTACCTAGCACCAACTAGCAATGCAACTGGAAAAAGACCTTGAACAAAAGGGGGAAAAGGTAAAGACAAGTGATTTTATATGGCTAAGAAACTTCAAAGTGAGTTGGGAAGTCATTAACAGGGGTTATGCTTATGCTGAGACATGCATAAGCATATTTTTTTCACATGTGCATATTTTATTCAAAACTACTGTGCATATAGTGGACAAATTTAAGTCTTTATTTGAAAAATCTGGTCTTTCTAGATGTTTAGAAGTGCACAAACTATGTTAAAAGTAGAGGTAGTGAAATAACACATATTGTAGTTATCATTTTGTTAAAATTCATATGAAAGATCTTTTGGAAATGGAATGATTAAACTCCTCCAAAACAGTACATATTATGTTTGTGCTGTTTCAGGGAGGGGGAAGAAGGAATTGCCAAGGGCTCTAAGCCAGTAAGTCTGTAGTTAGACAAGATAAACCATCATCCTATATGTTTTGTGCACTTTTTAAATATATTTTTTATTTATTTTTAAAAGATACTTAGATTGCATAAAATGCTACATAAAAGACTATAAGGGATTCCCATATACCCCACTCCCCACACCTCCCACTTTTCCCCATAGTAACAACTTCTTTCATTAATGTGGTACATTCATTGCAATTGATGGACAGGTTTTGGAACATTTTCACTAAGCATGGATTATACTTTGTATTGAAATTTACACTTTCTCCCACTCAATATTGTAGGTTATGGCAAGATATATAATGGCCTGTACCTGACATTGCAATGTCATTCAGGCCAATTCCAAGTACTGAAAATGCCTCCATATTGCACTTTTATTTCTCTCTCCCTGAGCATAGCACATCCAGTGGCCACTGTCTCAACATCAATGATATAATTTCTTCCATTGCTAGAGTCAAAGTAAGTCTATAGTAGAATACCAGTAAGTCTACTCTAGTCCATACTTTATTCCCCAATCCTGAGGATTCTGGGATAGTGATGCTCACTCCATCTATAATTGAGAGGGGTTTTTGATCCCATATGGCTGATGGATGGAACTCTCTTGCTTGCAGTTGTAGATTCTCTCAGTTCCTTGGTGTGGTAGCTGCAAATCTTCACCTCCTTGTTAGTTGTCCTGAGTGAGTCCAATGAACTGGAGAGTAGGTGTAGCAACTCTGCTGAGTTGCTCAACTCTGCTGAGGCTCAGGGACCAGCTGGTGCATGTAAAGCCATAAATAAAAGTCTCTTGGACGTATACCTACCAACTCCAGCACCAACTATAGGTTCAAATAAAAGGGACAGAAGAGGCATGTGTAGAGAAGTAACATCTGAGACCAAATCTTTCACACTCGGAGCACAAACACCAAAGTAGGACCCACTGGCAAGGCACCAAACTCCAGGGATATCGGCCATGACTGTGGGACCTGGGTGTCTCTGAAGCTCTCAGGAGCCCCACTATTTGGGGTAGTTTCTACCTTGGCGATCTATGAGATCCTGCTGAGACATGCATAAGCGTTACCTCTCTGATGACCTCCCAACTCACTTTGAAGTCTCTTAGCCATATACACTCATTTGTCTTTAACTTTTCCCCCTTTTATTCAAGGTCTTTTTCTGGTTGTATTACTAGTTGGTGCTTGGTAGTAATCCCTCAGTGCTAAGTAGGCTCATCCCCGGGAGTCATGTCCCTTGCTGGGAGGAAGGTAATGCATTTATTTGCTGAGTTTGGCTTAGAGAAAAGCCACATTTGAGCAACAAGGAGGCTCTCAGGAGGTAACTCTTTGGCACTCTACAATACTAGGCTAAGTTGCAAATTCAAGAGCAAAAGGCTCATAAGCATAGTCATCAATATCAAGTGCCCATCAGTTGACCATCTTTCTTCTCTAACCATTGCCCTTGTACCTGGGGGATTGTTGGTGTTCCATTAGAGAATGTGGCAGAGCTCCCCAGGATGGGAATTCAATAATCTTTCAATTGTTGTTTGATTCTCTACCCATTGTGGCAATGCCCCACGAAAATTTGAACATATTTGTATACCTTATATGTATGTGCAGTTGAACTTCCTCCCATGTATCGCCCATCACTGACAGCCTACCCCATTGATCCTTCCCTGCCACAGTTTTAACGCTTCTATGACCCAAAACTTCTTCAAAATGAAGCCAAGAATATTGCAAATTTGATTAATAAGAAAATGAAATAAAAATGATAGGTTTAAAGATAAGAAATAAAATACATAATAATTTAGAGAAACTAAAACTAAAATAAAGTTTAAAAAATTGAAAAATATTTAAAAAATTAAAAAAAAATTTTGACGATTTACCTTTCATCACTGTAATATCAGTTTTCATGTATGAACAGTGGCATTTTCTTCCATTTCTTCCCCAGTGTCTTACTTTTTTTAAAATATTGTCTTCAAAGAAGTTTTAGGTCACAGTAAAGCTACATACAGAAATAGGGACTAACATACACCCAATATCCTCCCCCATTGCCCCTTCCTTATTAAAAATCTTTTTACATGTGGATAGTACATTTGTTACAACTGATGTATACATATTGAAACATAACTACCAATCATGGCAAATGGTTTACATCATGGTTTACATTTTAGACAATACACTTTTATAATTTCTTGATGAAATTTAACATGGCCTGGATTATTCAAAATTACAAACTTTGGAAGCAACCCAAGTGTCCCTCAACAGAAGAATGGATAAACAAAATGTATTGTATACATATGATGGAATATTATTCAGATGTAAGAAGGAATGAAATATTGACACATATGACAACATGGGTGAATCTCAGAGATCTTATGTTGTATGAAGTAAGCTAGTCACTAAAGGACAAATATCGTGTGATCTCACTGATATGAACAAAGGATATTGAGCAGATCCACAGAGGCAGAATCTGGAAGATGGGTTACCAGGAGATAGAAAATGAGTAGAGTAGTGAGTTGATGCTCAATCAGGGTAAAATCTATGATAAGGTGGAAAGGTAGGTTTGGCAGTGGATAGGGTTGGTGGTGGTACAGTGATGTGAATGTGGATGACAATGCTGGAGTGGGAATGGGAGTGGGCCTGTGGGGTTGGGTTGGGCTATCCATAGAGCTTGAGGGAGGGATGGAAGAAGGAACAGGCTAACACTGAGGAGGTAGAGAAATGTGGTTGAGAATATAATTGTGGGAGTGTTCTTTTGACAACTATGTCAGGGAAGGGTCACTGGGGCAGGGTGTCAGGGGTGGGAGGATGTGTGGGAAACAGTGCACCTAGGTTAATCCTGTATGGAATATGAATGTGTTCATGTGGTCATATGGTGTTATCTCAGTGGGTGGAGACCAAGACAATGACCAACAAAATATTAAATTCCCATCCTGGGGATTCCTGCTACATTCTTTAATAGAATGGCAAGAATCTCTAGAGTACATAGGCAGTGCCTAATTAAAAAAAAATAAAAAAGTTAAAAAAAAAAACAGACCAGTACACCAAAACCTTGATATTAATGCTTGTACTTATGAACCTTATTCATGTAAAATTGAGACTTAGCCTAATAATATTTATTGCCTTCTGAAAACCTCCTTTTTATTCAATTTTGGCCTCTCTCTAAGCCAAACTCAGGAAATAAACTGACATGGTACATGACTCCCAGGGATGAGTCTCCCTGGCACTGAGGGATTATTACCAAAGGTCAATAGCAAGCCATTTGGAAAAAGACCATGACCAAAAGAGGAAAAAATTAAATAGAAAAACAGTTTTTATGGCTAAGAAATTTCAAACCATGTTGGGAGATCATTCCAGAGTTTTCAGTTATGCACATCTCAGATCTCACTAACTGCCACAGCAGACAAAGCTTCAAACAGTGGTGCTCGTGAGGGTTCTAGAGACATCTGGACATTATAGGCAAGGCACACAACTTCATGAAATCAGAAAAATATTTGTGAGCCTCAATGTGGAACATATGACAACCTATTTCCCCACTGTAACAGAGTTATATTGATTTATTATTTCCCTACACATGATTCTTCTACCCCTTTTATTTGAACCTATATTTAGCACTATACCCACTAAATATATGTTCAAAAGACTTAAATCTTCAGTCTGTTGATATACCTGTTGAGACCTGTATCTCAGCAGAGTTGTGGTCAACACCTAATCACGAATTCTTTGGACTCACCCAGGAAAACTAACAAAATGATGATGATGTACAACCCCCATCCCAAAAAGCAAAGAATATCTACAACCCAAAGCAAAAAAGTTCTTCCATCTGTCCCATAAGATCTAAGCCCCCTCTTAATCTGAAGCAGAGTGGGCCTCACCATTCCAAAATCCTCAAGATTGAGGACTGAACAAACATAAGGGGGGAATGCAATTATGGGCCAAAGTAGACTGATTATTCTGCAGTAAGGGAAGACCTTGTAACATTGACATAAAGATTTGTGTTATCAGAAAATCTGAGAGGAAGGGGAGGGAAGAATAGGTGGAACATTAGGACATTGGAATTGCTTTGCATGATAATCCAATGACAGATAAAGGCCATTATACATTTTGTCAAAACCTATACAATTGTATGGTGCAAAGTATAAACTATAGACCATGGTTAGGAGCAATGCTTCAATATTTGTTCACCAATTGTAACAAATGTACCACACTAATGTAAGACGTTATTAATAGGGGAACTCGTGAGTGGGAGGAGTGGGATATATGGGAATCCCCTATATTTTTTATGTAACTTTTATGTAATCTAAAACTTGTTTAAAAATAAA
>JAQZBX010053051.1:0-10001 GCA_029593785.1 Cabassous unicinctus | reverse complement strand
GTCTTATTTCTATGACAGCACAAGAAAATCTGTTAAGATGGCTCAAAGGCAATAATAAATGACACCATCACCCCAAACAGGACATTTACTAAACTTCTCAGAAGTTTGGCCAATGGGCCAACAGCCCGGCCAATACTGTTTATGAACTGGGATTCTCCTTTGAGCATCATCTCTCTAAATTTGCAGAAAAGTTTAAGGAATTTAAAGCTGCTCTACTAGCAAAGGAAAAATCACAAGAAAAGATGGAACTTACCATTACACTTTCACAGGAGTCAGCAGGAGGGAATTTTCAGTCTGCTTAAAAGCCAGAAAGTACAATGGGACACATGAAAGAATGCCTGATGGGACACAGAACTCAGAGCCAAGGGGTGAACCAACTCAGAATGCCATTTTCACATAGTTCAGCAACCAGCAAACATTGGGTGGCTGAACTGGCTACCCTTAAAGAAAATAATGCCAAACTCACTGCAGCCCTGTTGGTGTCCACTGCCAATGTGAAACAATGGAAACAGCAACTTGCTGCCTATCAAGAGGAAGCAGAACATCTGTGCAAGCCGGTGACTGATCTTGAATGTGTTAGTAGTCAAGCAAATGCTGTGCATACCCATAGGACTGAATTAAATCAGACAATACAAAATCTGGAAGAGACACTGAAAATGAAGGAAGAGGAAATAGAAAGATTAAAACAAGAAATTGATAATGCCAGAGAATTACAAGAACAAAGGGACTCTGTGACTCAGAAACTACAGGTAGTAGAAATTCAGAACAAAGACCTGGATGGACAACTGTCCGACTTAGAGCAACGTTTGGAGAAAAGTCAGAATGAACAATAAGCTTTCCGCAATAACCTGAAGGCACGTTTAGAAATTCTTAGTGGAAAAATATTTGAACTAACAAAATTATAAGATAACTTGGTCAACCTACTAGAATGCAGTTAAGAAAAATGAAATTTCAGTGCCAATCTTTTCAAAGATACACTGTCTGTCTTTGTAGGAACTGTTTGGGCTCTGCATCAAGATTGCACAAAAAATTTGAATATCACTCCTCTAGGAGGAGAGTCTTGAAAATTGAAATTGTGTATTTCAGTGTAAAATTTAGAATTCATCTTGTAGCTAGGTGGGGGGAAAAGATGAAAAATTTGAACTACAAATTACCTCCTTGTATATTATTGGCCATAGTTAACTAGAAAGTTATAAATAGACATTTAATGTAATTTTTTTCTTATATTAGCCAGTGGGAGAATTAGCAATGTCTGGGTCACATCCCTTTTTTGCATTCAACACAGTGAAGTTTATCTGCCTTTTCAGTTAATTTATTTATGATATCTAAGAACTGTGTTTTGTGCAAAAACTTAGTGATGACAGTGCTGTCTTTTGTTAATATCTTAATATAATATAATAATTATTTAGGATATTTTGCACTGCTGAGAAGCAGTGCCTTTGCCAATTAATTCTTGCCAGGAGTGAGAAAGAGCTGCATCTTTAGTGGAAACACACTATCACTGAGTGTATAGAGTGCTTCCCTTTTTTAATACTGGAAGATATTTCACTCATGACCACTGTGGTGCACTCTGGTGTTCTCTAATCTTGTCCATTAAATAGTTTACTTTTCCATTTTGATTCCATATATTTATGAGAAGATATTTGTTTCCCATTTTATTATGCATTTTAAAGCCAACTAATGAAGTTAGCTGAGTCCCTCAGAAATTTATCTTTTTAATTTTCTAATAAATTTGACACACAGTACTGAAATACAGCAGCCCACCATTGGCATCTGCTCCAGCAATGTTAAGTATATTTATAGAATATGCAGTTACATTTGTTTATATATTTTGCAAGAAATCTTTTATGAATGATTGCTGCATTTCAATTTAAAAATAATAATGGTTCTTGGGGAACTGTTTATTATAGATCATTTATTTTAAGGTAGGTAGATATTTTAAAAGGGATCCGTTTACATCACACAGCTGATCAGAGGACTGGATCTAAATTGTGGTCCTGGCAGATTGATATGGAGACTTGCTCTGGGTCTTCACATCAACCACATTTACATTGAAACCTCACAAGGCAATATGCTAAACTGTTAACTAGGCAGTTGAAAACCAGAATATTTGTGGTGGGGTGATGTGTGGGAGCCCTGTATGATGTTATGCTTGTTTTGTAAGTTTGCAATGTTTACTGAACACTTATTGTTTATGTATGTTCATGTATGAATGATATACTTCAATAAATTGGTTTTTAAAAAAAGGAAATCTATGAGCAGGATCTAACAGAATATTAAAAAAAAATTGAATGGGTTCTTCTCAGTGAACAGGTTTTAATGTTGTTTGATGTAATTTTAAAAGACTTTAAGCAAACACACATTGCTTTATATATTTCTTTTAAGAAGCTATTTTAAAAGTAAGCCGAGTGCTGTCTAGTCTGCTTATGGAACAAGAATTGCATCAGAGTACATTTATTCATGCTGTGCAATGCCTGTGATGGTGAGGAAGGTTCTTTTTCAAAAGTATATCCTTGACTATCTGATTCTATGGAGTCTACAAATGCACTGTTTTTTTTTTTGTTTGTTTGTTTGTTTGTTTGAACCCCAACATGGTTGAATTAAGTACAAAATTAAATTCATTCATCAATTTGTAAATATTTTTTCACTTACAAACAGCTATCCAACATTAGACAATTTTGTTTTAGATGTATGTGTTTGTATATAAATACATATTATTTTATATTAGAGTTAAAAATAAATGGTTTGTTTCTAAAATTAGTTTCTAAAGTGAGTTTTCAGGTGTCTCTGAAAAGTTTACTTCAGAGAGTCAGTCATCTTCGATTATACATGCTATAACATAATGTCATGTAAGTTACCTCCATCTATTTTAGGATATTTTTCTCACCTGTTCATTTTAGGGAGAATAATTTAGGTACACATACATGCTCAGAACTGAGATATTTATCTGATAAATCAGGTAATAAAATTTATTTGATTGATGTATCTTAAAAGTTTTTTTTAAAGTATGATGTTGACTGATTGTTCCTAAATATGTTAGCTAAAGTTTTTAAAGAAAAAGATGAACTCAGGGCTTCAATATCCCAGCACAAGTGCCTCATGAATGGCATGACAATATCTAATGTGTGCCCTGAAAGAAATTATTTCGTTTAGGCACAGAGTTGAGAGTTTTGAAAACAAGGTGAAGAATCTTATCATGCAAGGAGCTGAGAACTCAATATAAATTCAATTCTCAGTCTTGCAGGATGTCTGTTCTTAAAGGGAGGGCATTTACTGGGAAGAAGTGGGACCCAGAAAATTGAATGGGGACATGTATGCTAATCAGGTTGATAGTGAGGCCCTTGAACCCTTAAATTCTTTTGAGTTTTCTTTGCTATATAAACCTATAATGGTCTGACCTGAGGAACTAGCAAGCTAACCTCTGTCTGAGGAAATTAACTCTATTTTGCCAGATTAAACTAATGGAGTCCCCTGAAGTGGTTGAGTTGCAAGACATCGCTGATTTCTTTCATGACCCACCCCCACCCCTCTTCAATCCCAAGCCTATAACTAGATTGAAGCCCCAAGAGGCCCAGAAAGGTGAGGTACAAAGTGTGCCCCATGAAGAGGTGCATTATGCTCCAAAAGAACTAAATGATTTTTCCAATTTTCTTTTATAGAGAAAGAAAACAGGGGATATGTGTGGGAGTAGATATTAAAGATGTGGAATAATGGTAGAAGGAACATAATGTTGGATCAGGCTGGATTTACAGGTATGGGTTCCTCATACCTCTGAATCATCAGGCAGAGAACACTCGAGTTACTGTACTAAGTAGAGTGATTGATCCTGATTACCAAGGGGACAGTGAACTGCTACTACACAATGGAGTTAAAGAAGAGTGTGCCTTGTGTACAAGAGATCCCTTAGGGCATCTCTTAGTCCTACCATGCCCTTTGATTAAAGTCAATGGAAACTACCAGAACCCCATACAGGCAGGACTACTAATGACCTAGATCTTTCAGGAATGAAGATTTTGGTTGCCCCAACAAAGAACTATGCCCAGCTGAGGTGCTTGATCAGTGTAAAGGGAATATGAAATGGGTAGTGGAAGAAGGTAGCTATAAATAAGGTAACTACGACCGTGTGACCATTAATAGAAATGAAGACTGTAATGTTTATGAATATTTCTTCCTTATTTTCTAAAAATATGTTTTTATATACATACATAAAGCAGTTGTCTCTGTTTTCTTCCTTATCTCATCCCATTACTATATAACATAAATTGTATTAACTTCATGTCATAGTATTTATGTTACAGGCTACCAAGTATAAGAGTGAATATCACCCAAGGACTTGCATCCTTTTCTGGGGAAAAGGTAGTGTTTTCAGTTGTATGTAGGACAAGTGTATTATTTTAGGTGGAAGGAAGACTGTGTTGTGATTTTTATTTGGAGGTAAGTGTAGTTTAAGGAGATATGCATGGCTGCCAGGTTTACAAGGGGTATACGGTGATGGTTACTTTCACATTCCATTTTGGCTCTCAATTAGAGGTGGAGTGGACATCACCATCCCAGAATCCTCAGGATTGGGGATTGAACTATGGACTAGCGTGGACCTACTGGTATTCTACTATAGACTTATTGTGATTCTAGCAATGCAAGAAATTACAACATTGATGTGGAGCCAGTGTCCACTGGAGGCTCTGGGGGCAGGGAGAGGGATAAACAGTGGTAATACGGGGTTTTTTTCTGGACTTGGGAATCGTATTGAATGACATTGCAATGACAGATATGGGCCATTTTATATCATTCCATAACCTGCAGAATTGTATGGGAGAGAGTGTAAACTACAATGTAATCTATGGCCCATGCTCAGTGGCAATGCCCCAGGATGCATTTATCAATTGCAATGAATGTGCCACACTAATGAAGGATGTTGTTTATGTGGGAGGGTGTAGGGGCTGTGGGGAGTGGGGCATATGGGAATCCCTATATTTTTTGTGTAACATTTATGTAATCTAAGTATCTTTTAAAAAATAAAAAGCATATATATTTTTTAAAAAGAAAATCTCTATCATAACACTAGCTGGATGCAAGGTTAAGGAAAGGACCCACAGTATCTAATTTCCAATAACAGCACAGCAAAATACCAAAACGCCCAATTTCAACAAAGATAAACATACAAAATGTGATAGTTTGAGGCTTTTATGGACCCCAGAAAATTATGTCTTAGAGCTAATCCATTCCTATGGCTGTAAACCTATTGTAGATGGGACCTTTTGATTAGATTACTTCAGTAGGTATGAACCAGAGTAAGTATTTTTTTAACAAATCAATCTTATTGATACATATTAATAAAGCAAAATCTATCTAAAGTGTACAAAAATAATATTTGGTATAATCACATAGTTGTGCATTCATCACTTCAATCATTTTTAGAACAATAATAACTAAAAAAACAAACAAAAAAAATCACCTGTCAATATATTTTGTAAAAGCTGTCTTATAAACCAATATTCATATTTCACAAGAGGATTCACTATATCGTACAGTCTTTTTTTTAAAACAATTTATTGAAGTGTATCATTCATACATGAACATACATAAACTATAAATGTTCAGTTAAGATTGGGATCTTACAAAACAAATATGCATAACAACATACAGAGCTCCCACACATTACCCCCCCACAAACACCCTGCATTGTTGTGAACATTTGTTAAAAAATCATAAAAGAGCATCGTCAAAGTATTACTACTAAGTATAGTGCATATCTTCCTCCCCCATACATTTTTTAAGGATTTATTTATTTACTTACTTTTATCCATCCCACCCCGCGTTTTTTGCTGTTTCTGTATCCATTTGCTGGGCAACTCTCTGTGTCCATTTCCTGCCCTCTCTTCTCATCCTTCTCCTCCTGTCTTCACTGGAATTCGATTCTCAGAATCTCCAATGTGGGAGAGAGGCATCCTACCACCTGTGCCACCTTAGTTCCTGGTTTTTCAGCACATCTCATCTTGGCTCTCCCTTGTGTCACTCTCCTGTTATGTCATCATCTTGCTGCATGGCTCACGGGGCCTGGTGGCTCACCGGTGCACGGGGCCTGACAGCGCACTTGCACACGGGGCCTGGCGGCTCACCCATGGGGCCTGGGTGCACCCACGCACAGGGCCTGGTGGCCCAGGCGCCTTCTATATTTTTCTTTTTTTTATTTTTACCAGGAGGTCCCTGGGATCGAACCCAGGTCCCTCCATATGGGAGATGGACGCCCAACCACCCGAGCCACATCCGTCCCCCTGCTATATCTCTTAAGGTTGACCAAAGATACTCAAAGTTACAGTCCTTTCCCATACAGGATGGTCATAGAATAAACCAGTTTTAGTTTATCACCAGCATTTCAAAAACCAGACATAGGGAGTAAAACTATGTCTGGGAACACATGCATAGTTTCTAATATAGCAAATGTTTAGCCTACCCTGATTATCACAAAATCAAGACAGCGAGAATATTTGCAGTGTTGTATAGTCTTATGTTACATTTTTTAGCTTTCTTTCTAGTAATATACATGATCTTAGACTTTCCCTTTCAGTCACTGTCATAATCATATAATAGCTCTGCTAGTTACAGACACTATGATGTGCTTTCACCATTTCTATTCATTTCCAAATGTTTACAAATAATGTTTTTACCAATTCTGCACAGATTAACCCTCAGCTTTCTATTCTCTACCCTCATTCTATTTTCTGGACACCTATATTCTAATAACTAACTCCATGAGTTTACACAATATATTTAGTTCATAATAGTGCAATCATACAGTATTTGTCCTTTTATGTCTGCTTGCTTCACTCAACATAATGTCCTCCAGGTTCATCCATGTTGTCATATGCATTAAGACTTCATTTCTTCTTACTGCTGCATAATATTCCATCAAATGTAAACACCACAATTTGTTTATCCATTTATCAGTTGATGAACACCTGGGTTGTTTTTCTCTTTTGACAATTGTGAATAATGCTGATATGAACATCGGTGGGCAGATGTCTGTTCATGTCATTGCTCTTAGTTCTTCTGGGTATATACCTAGTAATGGTATTGCTGGGTCATGTGGCAAGTCAATATTCAACTTCCACAGGAACTGCCAAACAGTCTTCCACAGTGGCTGTACCTTTCTACATTCCCACTAACAGTAAATAAGCATTCATTTCTCTCCACATCCTCTCCAACACTTGTAGTTTTCCAACTTTTTAATGTGGCCATTCTAATAGGTGTGAAATGATATCTCATTGTAGTTTTGATTTGCATTTCCCTAATTACTAATAATGTTGAACATTTTTCATGTGTTTTTCCACGATTTCTATTTCTTCTTTGGGAAAATGTCTATTCAAGCCTTTTGCCCATTTTTTAATCTGGTCGTTTGTCTTTTTATTGTTGATTTGTAGCATTTCTTTATATATCATGGATATTAAACCCTAATCATGTATGTGATTTCCAAATATATTCTCCCATTGAGTAGTCTCCATTTTCACCCTCTTCACAAAGTCCTTTGAGGTGCAGAAGTGTTTAATTTTGAAGAGGTCTCATTTATCTATTTTTTCTGTTGCTGCTTATGCTTTGGGTGTAAGTTTTAAGAAACAACTGCTTACCACAAGATCTTGAAGATGTTTTCCTACATTTTCCTCTAGAAGTTTTATTGTTGTTGCTTTTATATTTAGATCCTTGATCCATTTTGAGTTAATGTTTTTATAAGGTGTGAGCTAGGGATCCTCTTTCTTTTGGATATGGATATCCAGTTCTCCCAGCACCATGTGTTGAATAGACTGTTCTGGCCCAGCTGGAAGGGTTTGAAAGTCTTTTTGAAAAATCACTTGACTATAGAACTGAGGGTCTATTGCTGAGTTCTCGATTTGGTTCCATTAGTCAATCTGTCTGTCTTTATGCCAGTACCATGTTGTTTTTACCACTGTAGCTAAATAATATGCTTTAAAGTAAGGAAGTGATAGTTCTCCAACTTCTTTCTTCATTTTTAGGACATTTTTTGGCTATTCAGGGCCCCTTACTCTTCCAAATAAATTTGATAATTGGCTTTTCCATTTCTGCAGAAAAGGCTGTTGGGATTTTTACTGGGATTGCATTGAATCTGTAAATAAGTTTGGGTAGAATGGACATCTTGACGATATTTCATCTTTGAGTCTATGAATATTGGAATGTCCTTCCATTTATTTAAGTCTTCTTCAGTTTCTTTTAACAATGTTTTGTAGTTTTCTGAATACAGGTTCTTTGTCTTTGATTAAGTTTATTCCTAAATATTTTATTGTTTTGGTCACTATTATAAATGGATTTTTTCTGATTTCCTCCTCAGATTGCACCTCAGTAGTGTATAGAAACGCTATTGATTTTTGCATATTAATCTTGTATTTCACCAGTTTGCTGAGCTTGTCTGTTAGTTCTCGTAGTTTTGTTGTGGTTTTTTGGGGGGGTGTATTTTCTAGATATAGGGTCA
Organism: Cabassous unicinctus; assembly: GCA_029593785.1. Lineage (NCBI taxonomy): Eukaryota > Metazoa > Chordata > Mammalia > Cingulata > Chlamyphoridae > Cabassous > Cabassous unicinctus. The sequence goes on along the minus strand of JAQZBX010053051.1, from coordinate 1,519 downwards.
TATCATCAGTGAATAGTTTAAGTTTTACTTGTTTTTTTCCTATTTGGGTACATTTTATTTCTTTATCTAGCCTAATTGTTTTAGCTAGTCTTCTAGCACAATATTGAATAACAGTGGTGACAGTGGACACCCTTGTCTTGTTCTTGATCTCCATGGGAAAGCTTTCAGTCTTTCACCATTGAGTACAATGGTAGTTGTAGGTTTTTCATACATGCTTTTTACCATATTGAGAATATTGAGAAAAGATTCTTATCCTTTGGTCAAATCCCTTTTCTGCATCAATCAAGGAGATCATGTGATTTTTCTTTTTCAATTCATTAATGTGATTTATTACACTAATTGATTTTCTTGTGTTTGACCACGCTTGCATACCAGGGACAAAATCCACTTGATCATGGTGTATAATTTATTTAATGTGCTTTTGGATTTGGTTTGCAAGTATTTTGTTGAGGACTTTTGCATCTATATTCATTAAAGATATTGATCTAATTTTCTTTGTTCATAGTATCTTTATTTGGTTTTGGTATTAGGATGATGTTGGCTTCATAGAATGCATTTGGTAGCATTATTTTCTGTTCAATTTTTTTTAAAGACATTGAGCAATATTGGTATTAGATCATCTTAGAATGATGGTACAATTCACCTGTGAAGACATCTGGTCCTCACATTTTCATCTTTGGGAGGTTTTTGATGACTGTTTCACTCTGTTCATTTCTGGTTATTTTGTTGCAGTCTTCTATTTCTTCTAGGTCAGTGTAGGTTGCTCGTGTTTTTCTCAGAATTTGTCCATCTCATTTACATTGTCTACTTTGTTGGCATACGGTTTTTCATAGCGTCCTCTCATGATCTCTCTTATTTCTCTGGGATCATTGGTAATGTTCCCCCTTTCATTTCTGATTTTATTTGTGTCTTCCCTCCTTTTTTCTTTGTCGATTTTGTTGATCCTCTCAAAGAACCATCATTTGATTTTGTTGATTCTATTATTTTTGGTTCTCAATTTCATTTATTTCTATTCTGATCATTACTATTTCTTTCCTTCAGCTTGGTTTAAGTTTGCAGTTCTTTTTCTAGTTCCTCCAGGTAAGCAGTTAGATCTTCAATTTTAGCTCTTTCTTCTTTTTTAGTGTAAGCATTGGGGGCACTAAATTTCCCTCTCAGCACTGCCTTTGTGGCTTATAGGTGGGTTTTATGCTGTTGTTGTTGCTTTGTTTTGTTTTGTTTTTGTTTTTTCTGTTCATTTTTTAAAAACAATTTATTGCAGTATATCATTTATACATGAACATACATAAACAATAAGTGCTCAGTAAACGTTGTGAACTTACAAAACAAACATGCATAACATCATACAGGCCTCCTACACATCACCCGACCACAAATCCTTTGCATTCTTGTGAAACATTTGTTAACAAATTATGAAAGAGCATCATCAAAGTATGACTACTAACTATAGTCTGTATCTTACTCCCCTATTCGTTTTTTTTTTAAGGATTTATTTATTTATCTACTTTTATCTATTTTT
>JAQZBX010053050.1:0-18979 GCA_029593785.1 Cabassous unicinctus | reverse complement strand
GCAAGCGGGTGCGCCACCAGGCCCTGCAAGCAGGTAAGCCCCCCAGCCCTGTACATGGGTGCGCCATCAGGCCCTGCAAGTGGGTGTGCCGCCAGGCCCCACGAGCCACGCAGCAAGATGATGACGTAACAGGAGAGTGACACAAGGAAGAGCCAAGACAAGACCCACCAAAAAACCAGGAACTAAGGTGGCACAGGCAGTAGGACGCCTCTCTACCGCATCGGAGGTCCCAAGGATCGAATCCCAGTGAAGACGAGGAGAATTAGAAGAGAGGGCAGGAAACGTACACAGAAAGTTGCCCAGCGAATGGATGCAAAAACGGCGGGGTGGGGCAGGGGGGAGTAAAAATGGATAGAAGTAAATAAATAAATCCTTCAAAAAAATTTACAAGGGAGTAAGAGATGGACTATAGTTAGTAGTAATACTTTGACAATGCTCTTTCACAATTTGTTAAATGTTTCACAACAATGCAAAATATTTGTGGTGGGATGATGTGTGGGAGCACTGTATGATGTTATGCATGTTTGTTTTGTAAGTTCACAATGTTTGCCGAACACTTATAGTTTATGTATGTTCATGTATGAATGATATACTTCAATAAATTGTTTTTTAAAAAAGAAGCAAATAAAACTTTTTGTTCTTTAATAAAAAAATATTTCATATACAAAACTTCATTCAACAAGGTTTTATTGAGCAACTGCTATGTGTAAGGCACAGGGCCAGGCACTGGTACCACAGAAATAAATAAGATATTATCTATGCTGGGAGAATATATATATATAATAACCTCCATAAAGTCTCTAATGGAAAATAAGTTAAGGCTAGGAAATTTCCAAGATGAATTATAGAGATTCAATTTTAAAATATCCATATTTATTAGCCTGGATCATCAATTAAATAATATAGAAACTATGTAAGGGAAAAGGACAGTGCCAGCACTTAGTAAGTACTCAGTAAAAGACTCAGTAAAAGATGAATTAAGAAATAGAATTAATTTAGCTTGAGTACTTTACAAGCCATCAATAATAACAATATTATCAATGTACCACTTCTATGAGGGGATTTAAAATTACATGCAATGACTGCCACACTATCCTTGTAAAATATAGCAGGTGTCGGTGATCTCATTTATTTTTTTAAAAGATTTATTTTATTTATTTATTCCCTCCCCTTGTTGTTTGCACTCGCTGTCTGCTCTCTGTGTCCATTCACTGTGTGCTCTCTGTGTTTGCTCGTCGTCTTTTTAGGAGGCACCGGCAACTGAAGCTGGGACCTCCTATGTGGTACTTGAGCCACATCCACTTCCCAATCCCATTTATTGATGAGGAAACAAACACTCAGAAAACAGGAGGAACTTACCAACATAATATAGCCAATGGATGGCAAAGCCAGGTGCTAGTTGTCCTGGACTTCAGTGCTGGCTGCCAATCTTACAACGGTCCAGCCCCCTCTTCAGTGCCTCTTTTACCTCATGGTTCCTCAAGCTGTAAGTGAGGGGATTGAGCATAGGTGTAAGGACCGTGTAGAAAACAGAAACCACCTTGTCATGGCTAGGGGTCCGGTAGCACTTAGGCCTCAGGTAGGTGAACATGGCTGCCCCGTAAAAGAGGAAGACAACTGTCAAGTGGGAAGAACAAGTGGCCAGAGCCTTTTTCTGTGCCTGAGCAGAGTTCATATGGAGCACAGTCCCAAGGATGCGAGCATAAGAGGCCACGATGATGGAGAAGGGAAGGAGGAGCATGATGACACAGCAAGCATATATCATTTTCTCAAAAACATATGTGTCTACACAAGCCAGCTTCAATACAGAGAGCAACTCACAGAAGAAGTGGTCCACTTTCCTGGAACCACAGTAAGTGAATGTCATTACTACCACCATCTGAATCATTCCATCCAGTAACCCAAATGCCCAAGAGCTTCCAACAATCTGGAGACAGACGCTTTGACTCATAAGAATGGGATAATGAAGTGGGTGGCTAATGGCCACATAGCGGTCATAAGCCATGAGTCCCAGCAAGAGACCCTCACAGCCCACAAGGGTGACAAAGAGGCCAATTTGAATGCCACAACCCACAAAGGAAATGGACTTCCAACCAACCAGGAAGTTGACTGCCATCTTTGGCACAATGGTACAAACCAACATGAGGTCCATGAAGGAAAGATGACTGAGGAAGAAATACATGGGTGTATGAAGTCGAGGATCAGTGTAAATGAGGAAAATGAGGAGAACATTTCCACAGAGAGCCACTGTGAAAACAACCATGACTACAGAGAAGAGGATAAGATCAGTCTGGCTATGGGAAAAGATGCCCATGAGGAGGAATCCATTTACAGATGATTGGTTCAACCATGTCCCCATGGCTCGGTTGTTCTGTTGTTCTAGATCACCTAACAACATGGAGAGAGAAATTCTGGGATTCAGTGTCATTTCTTCTTGTACCTCTCAATTTTTCTTCTTCAGTAATCTTTTTCTTTTGTAATTCATTAGAGCTCAACTACATATGCTTTGGGACATACAAGAGGATACTCTTTCATATCACCATGACACAGATGATAAAATCTCTGCTACCCCACAGAATTGGACTGCATATCTATGTTTGTATGTATCCATATCAAGAAAAGTAGAAACTGAACTAGTTTATGTATCTCAGAACTATGGGAAAATCCCTCTTCAGCAGGCAATGTCTTGGCTTAGCCACACGATACCAACTCTTTCATCTGGGATCACATGAAATTGAGAAACTAGCTCAAACAGTACTTGAGCCATATCATTCCCTGAAGATAATTGGTATGTGTTAAAATAAGGGACAGTAGTGGAGACTTGAGGCATTCTTTTGTCTTTATTTGGCTCAGGCAAAAATTTGAGGAATCACTTTTTTTTAGGAGGTACCGAGGATTGAACCCAGGACCTCGTATTTGGGAAGCATATACACTGAGCTATACCCGCTCCCCTTGAGGAATCATTTTTAAGGCTTCTATTTCTCTCATTTCCTATGTCCAAACCATCAGTAAAGCCTCTTGTCTCTACATTCAAAATATCTCAGAAACCTATTAGTCAGCCAAAAGGGGTATGATGCAAAATACCAGAAATCTATTGGCTTTTATAAAGGGTATTTATTTGGGGTAGAAGCCCACAGTTACCAGGCCATAAAGCGTAAGTTACTTACCTCACCAAAGTCTGTTGCCACGTGTTGGAGCCAGATGGCTGCTGACATCTGCAAGGGTTCAGGCTTCCTGTGTTCCTCTCTTACTGGCACCTTTCTCTCCGGGCTCAGATCCTCTACTCACTCCACAAGTCCACCTGTAGAGTGTCAGGCAAACAGCTCGTCTCTCTTTCCGGGGCTTCTGCTGTGTCCAATTGAGCCTTTACTCCTTCCTCATGTATCTGCTTCTCTATGTGTTTACTTCCCAGGCTCCAGGATCAAAACTCCAACTCACTCCTCTGCTCTGCCGTGTAGTTTTCTCTGTGAGTCCCCACCCAACAACGGGGCAGGGACTTAATGCCCTACTGATGTGGCCCAATCAAAGCCTTAATCATTATTTAATCAAGTAAAAGTTAAACCTCTGAATCCAATACAATCTAATGTGCAAACAGACCAATTTACAAACATAATCCAATATCTATTTTTGGAATTCATAAATAATACCAAACTACTACACATATTAAGTCTTACCACCCCCACTGCTACTACCCTAGTCCAAGCCACCAACCTCACTCAGTTGAGTTATTACAATTGTCTCCTTCCTGGCTTCCCATCTTCTACCATAGCAGTTTAGTGATTCTGCTCAAATGTAAGCCATATGTTATAATACCCTGCTGAAAGTATTTTAGTGACTTCCCCCAATTACTCCAAATAAAACCAAAATCCTTGCAGTGGCATACAAGGTCCTAAATGAGCCTTCCCACAAACTCCACTACCTCAGACTTCATCTCCTACCACTCACTTATTTGCTCATTTTGTTCTTCTGAATTTTCTCAGAAAAACTGGATACACTCCCAGCTTTTGGGCCATTGCTTTTTTTTCTCTCTGGGATGCTCTTTCCCCAGATTTCTCTCTCTTTCACCTGATTCAGATTTTACTCAAATGCCAACCTTTTAGAAATGCCTTCCATGGAAAGCATATGAAAAACTATAAATGTCTTGCACTCTCTAGCCCCACTCATGTTTTAATTTTCTGAATGCCTTAACATCATTTGACATCATGTGCTTCCATGCTTGTACTTTTACTACCTGTCTCATGTCAGCTAGAATATAAGCACCAGTTATTGTTCACCATGAAATTGGTAGCCTCTAGAATTTTTGCATGGCTCATAGTGCCTGGCTCAATACATATATGTTGACTGAAAAAAAATAATACATGATTAAATGTTCTGTAACTGCAATTTCGATTTCTGAAAGCAGAAAATTTCCCCTTTCAGCAAGTGAACTTGTTTTTGATGAATGTAAAAGCAATTCGCTGCTTGATTTCTTTCTACGAAGGGCATTGAGGGATAAACTATGAAATAGCTTCAGATATGTACAAAAGAGAATGGATGATTCTAGTGGCTACAAGACATTTATATGGTGATGTACTCATGTTTATCTTAACTGACTGCAAAGAGGACATGAGGCAGCTCCACAAGACATGCTCTTAGTGAACAGGCCAAGGATAAATTCCTAAACTAGGGTGGGCCTGCCAAGATACACGACCAGGGAGGGGGACCCTTTAGGTATGTCCCTAGAGAAAGGAGCAGGTCCTGACTCCTACCCAAGAAGTACCCAGATCCTTAGACCAACAAAATCAGGTGTGATGTTGAAAGGATTTCCTACCTGAGAATCAATCATCAACACCATCCTTACCACATTGGCCCCAATTTCTACCAACCAGCATAACAAAACAGGACCCCCTATGTTTCACAGCAGAAATTCTTCCTGCTGAGCAAGCCTAGCACTGCCCATCTTGTGCAAAGGCCCTCGGCTGCAAGCAACTTCAAGATATTCTCTCTATCTTTCTATCTCCCCCTGTATCTCTCTTTCTCACACATACACCCCACACCCCCAACCACACATTCACACTTGTCACAATTTTCACACATCTCACTCATCAGAAATTGTTACATAACACACAAAACAAGTGCCTCTCCTGGGATAACCCTTTTCTCTGTAGAAATAGCAAACATGGCAGACAGAAAATGAGGAAGGACAGCCACAGCCCTGAGTCCAAGAACCAGTTCTGTCACCACTAAGGGTGGACCTTGTCCAGGGTTCTAAGCTTCTTGCAGAAGTGGCTGCCATCATTTGTGAAATGAGGATAATTACACCTGTCCTCCATCACTGCACCCCCGTGAGCCTATGATGAGAAAGTGTATATGCAGTTTTCCAGGGAAAGGCTCTAATATTTAAGTTATACTATAATCAATACAATGTGATTGACTGATAACATTTATCTCCCCATCCTGGATAGCTCTCTTGAACTCCAGATTCTTATATCCACTGTGCAATCAGCATCTCCTCTTGGATGTCCAATAGACTTGTCCTTCTTAATGTGGCCATCACAGAGCTCTCAATCTTTCCCTGGAGAAAATCTGTTCCTCCAACTTCTTCCCCATGTCAGTTAATGGTAGATCAATCCAGCTGCCCAGATCCCAACACTTGGGTCATTCTTGACTCTTTCTCTTTCTCTCACACATGTCAAATCCATCAGAGAATTTTGCTGATTTTTCCAAAATACATCCACCCATGACAATTTCTCTCTCCTCCCCTGCTCCCACATTGGCCACGCCATAGTCACTCTTCCCTTGGATGATCATAATGGCCCCTAGGACTGGACTTATCTCCTGAATCCATTCTTGCCCCCAGTCTGTTTCCCATATAGTAACTAGAGTGAACACATCCCGAAAAAATAAATGCCAAAGTGCTTCAAAATAAAAGGAAGATTTTATGGCAGGCCCTTCATATCACCTAGACTACCTTTCATCCTGCTGTCCTTGGTGCTTCCTTAATTCCAGTCTCACCAGCCTCCCTCCTCCTCCTCCAATACAGCAGGCAGATGTCAGCCTAAAGCAGACGTGTGCACTGCCTCTTACCTACTCATGGCAGGCTCTTCCAAGATATCATCTACCTAATTCACCCAACTACTTTTCACCTACTCAGTGAGGACTTCTTTCAATACTCTAGTGAATTTTCAGTCCCTCTGCTCTCCCTGATCCCCTTCCCTTCCTTGTTTCTCAGAGCACTTAAAACTCTACTACATGCCATAGTTTATTCCTATGGATTTGTTTGTTTTCTGCTTTCCCAACTAGATGTTATGTTCCCTGATTCTGGTTTTTGCTTACTGTGATATCCCTGGCTTACCTAGAACAATGCCTGGCATATATTATGTTCTTATTAAATATTTGTTGAATGAATAGTTGTATTATGTAATACCAGCTCAAGAAATTTTATTAGAAATTCTTCTAGCATCTCACATGCTCATTTTTCTTGCTATCTAAACAGTCTTTTCTGCTGTGTGTTACTTAATGACTTCATTTTTCTTCATAGAAACAACAACATAAAAGAAGCCATCCTGAGTCTCCATAATAGTTTCTCAAGGAAGACATGACTATGTCCTATATCAGCCCTCTACCTCTTGCCCCCTTTGTCTTAATTTCTCTCCATTCTTCTTTTGTCTTCTTTATTTAGATCACTGCAACCCAGGAACTCATAACTGACCCTTCCTCACAATTCATACGGAGAGAAAGAGAAATGGAAAAAAGTTAATAAGAAAAGAGAGTGAGAGAAGTAGCTCAGAGGAAGAGGATTAGGGGGAAAGAGAAAGACAGAAACACTTTCTGTCTGTGAATCATCTCCTGCCCATGAAAAAGAGAAACAACTTGATAATGGTAGATAATAGGAAGAAAATGAAATGCAGATAATCAAATAAAAATGAAGATAAACCAATAAGAGAAAAGTCAAGGAACACAGAAGAGGGGATCAGTAATAATGATAGAGATACTCTTACTCACCTTTGGATGATTCCACTGGAGGAAAACAAATTCAACAGAGAAACCTTATGGAGAATTTTCTAGCATCAAAATCATTTCATTTTCCTTCTCTTGTGTTTGCACATGATAGGCCAGAGGGGATAGCAAGGTGCCCTGCTTCCCAACTCTGACCCCTTTCTCAGACCCACAACAACCTTTCAGCCAGGCCACAAATGCCCATGTCACCTTCAGCCTTCCTGGTGAGTTTCTAACTCAGGCAGTGAGTCTCAGACAGACAACAGCTTCCTCTGAGGAAAAGAAGAGAGGGAGAGAGGAGACTTAGTCAGTGAGATGGTGATGGGCTGATGGGGTCAGAGCCAGCACCTCTGCATCAAAGCCCACAGCCTGTTGCCTGTCTGCCTTCCAGAAAACCCTTGCCATTGCTCAGGCTACAGAACTCTCTCCTGCCACCCACTAAGGTACTTAACATATAAACTTAATGAGGAGGGTGATGATGACAACTCTCATGGGAGCCAACAAACTCCATCACTGGAATAGGAGCTCTCAAGCCTACAATTAAGGCACCCAAAGAGGGAGTTTGGGGTCAGAACTACGAGCAGGGCCAGAGGACACCTGGTCAGGGGAGAGAAACTGGTCCATCTAGGGCACAGGATGGGGGACAAGTTGTCCCTGTTCTCCTTTGCCCCACATTCAATTCAGCACTTCTACAGTGACTCCCAGACCCTCATGGTGTCCCATCTGTGGCTACCCCAGCCTGCCTTCCCTTGCACCACATAATTCACACCTGTCTTTTTCATAGCCCCATGAACTCAGCCAACATCTATTGAACACCTATGAAATGCAAAACACTGGTGAGATGTGTTTGAATTAAAAGTGTGAACTGAACCTAATCCTTGGCCCTGAGGATTTTACATCCTGGTGGGAATGAAAGAAAAGCAACCATATTATGAGAGTCAGTTGCATGAGAACATAGATTGCCTCAAAATCAATCACTTTTCTGTAATGTCACTACACTTCATAGTTTGCTGTAGACAGTTCTATTTTCAATAGCTTCTATGCATGTTGTTCCTTTTGTTCTCATATCCCTCATAGGTGGACAATAGATTATATGCTCCCTCTGATTATGTTATCACCCTAGTTTTTGTTTAGGCCCTATAGAAACAAGTCCATTTTCTCAGTGGTCACTATGCTGATAATTTACTTCTCAAATGGCTAAGTTATCAAATTTATTGGTTTCTTCTAAATCCTTAGTTTTTAGGTATCTTTTTTTTTTTAAGATTTATCTCCCCACCTTCCCCCCCACCCCATTGTTTTGCGCTCACTGTCTGCTTTGTATGTTCTTCTGTGTCTGCTTGTATTCTCTTTAGGTGGCACCGGGGACCGATCCTGGGACCTTCCGGAGTGAAGAGAGGCTGTTCAATCTCTTATGCCACCTCAGCTCCCTGGTCTACTGTGTCTCTTATTGTCTCTCTTCTATGTCTCTTTTTGTTGCATCATTTTGCTGCCCCAGCTCGCTATGCAGGCCAGTACTCCATGTGGGCCAGCTCACCATGTGGGCCAGCTCACCACATGGGCCAGCTTGCTTTTCACCAGGAGGCCCCAGGTACATGGAAATTTTATTATTCTACTCTGATCACATATATGTCTTAAGTTTTCCATGATAACAAAAATCTAAAAACTCACTCTAGTTTGATTGAACAAACTATAATATACTGTACAACTATGAGAATGAACATAAAATAGCTGTATATACTACTGTGGAATGCTCTTCAGGATATAATGTTGAGTGAAAAAAGCAAGGTGCAAAACAGTATACATAGGTAGTTTCTCTAGTATAAGAAAAGGGGATAATTTATATACATGTTGGTTTATATTTTCTATAAAAAACAATAAAAAATAACCAAAATTAATATGTTTACCTATAAGAAAAGAGAAGAAACATGAATAGAGGACAGAGATAAGAGCTAGGCATCACTGAATGCATCTTATTTAATATATTGGTCTTTGGTAAATGTTTTCCATAATTAAAACTCAAATTTAAATAAAAAGGGATATTTCTGGTAAAGATAGAAGAATAGGGAGCTCCAGTCCTTCCACCAAAACAACTATTAAGCAGGCAGGTACTGTCTGAACCAACTATTGACTCCAGAGGCCAGAAGAACACTGTACAGCATCCAGGGAAGAGTGGGAGGAAGAGGCTGATAAATTACAATAAAGAACTATAAATTGCTCTCTCAGCAAGGCAGCTACTGGTATGCATGCCCCACTCTTGTGGCAGCCTACTGTGAGATCCAGTCCCTGGCTAGCTGCTGGTGACAGAAAGGGACAAAAAATCCTCTTTCCCAAGAACAGGGATGGGCATGGCTGATCACTGATCACAGATTTTGATTAGCAAATTCAGATTGCTAAAGCTGGCTCTGAGGGCAGCTATTGTTCCAGCCCTCCCAAGACAAAGGTGACAGCAGCCATTGATTGAACCCTCCCTGGACAGGGGTAGAGGTGGTAGAGACTGAAGGATGTTGTTAATGTGGGATGTGGGTGGTGTGGGGAGCAGAGCATATGGGAATCCCCTATATTTTTAATGTAACATTTATGTAATCTAAATATCTTTTTTTTTTTAATAAAAAAATTTTTTTAAGAAATTAAAATAAATAAATAAATATCATTAAAATGTCAATTCTACCAAAACTGATTTACAGATTCAATGCAATCTCGATAAAAATCCCAACAATCTTTTTTGCAGAAATTGAAAAGCCAATAATCAATTTTATTTGGAAGTATAAGGGACCCCAAATAGCAAAAAATGTCTTAAAAAAGAAGAACAAAGTTGGAGGACTTTCACTTCCTGACTTGAAAGCATATTACAAAGCTACAGTGGCCAAAACAGCATGGTACTGGCATAAGGATAGATATATTGATCAATGGAATTGAATTGAGAGTTCAGAAATAGACCATCACATCTATGACCAATTGATATTTGACAAGACTGCCAAGTCCACTCAACTGAGACAGAATAGTCTCTTCAACAAATGGTGCTGGGAGAACTGGATATTCATACCTAAAAGAATGAAAAAGAACCCCTTCCTCACACCTTATAAAAAATTAAATCGAAATGGACCAAAGACCTAAATGTAGGAGCCAGGACCATAAAAATCATAGAAGAAAATATAGAGAAATATCTTCTAGATCTTGTGGTAGGCAATAGTTTCTTAGACTTTACACATAATACATAAGCAATGGGAGCAGATGTGGCTCAAACAGTTGAGTGCCCTCCTCCCACATGGAAGGTCCCAGGTTTGGTTCCCGGTGCCTCCTAAAGAAAAACAAACAATGAGCAGACAACTAGGAGGAAAAAATGAGCAAAAACAATGAACAGAAAATGAGCACAAACAACGAGCAAACAGACAAGGGAGCCAACTCAGGGGGAGACACAAGCAATGAAAGAAAAAAATGGGAGCTCCTCAAAATTAAAAGCTTCTGTTCTTCAAAGGACTTTGTCAAGAAAGTGAAAAGGCAGCCTATGCAATGGGAGAAAATATTTGGAAACCACATATCCAATAAGGGTTTAATATCCAGAATATATAAAGAAATCCTACAACTCAACATTAAAAAGACAAACATGCAATTAAAAATGAGCAAAAGATTTGAATAGACACTTCACCAAAGAGGAAATATAAATGGCTAAAAAGCACGTGAAAATATGTTCAACAACTCTAGCTATTAGGGAAATGCAAATCAAAACCAAGGATATAATTTCACACCTACTAAAAAAAAACAAAAAAACAGAAAACTCCAAGTGTTGGAGAAGATATGGAGAAATAGGAACACTCACTCACTGCTGGTAGTGCACCATTTACCTAAAATGGTGCAGCCACTGTGGAAGACAGTTTGGTGATTTCTCAGGAAGCTAAGTATAGCATTGCCATATGATCTGGCATCCTACTACTAGATATAAACCCAAAAGAACTGAAAGCAAGGACATGAGCAGACATTTGCACACTGATGTTCATAGCGGCATTATTCACAATTGCCAAAAGATGGAAACAACCCCAGTGTCCATCAACTGATGAATGGATAAACAAAATATGGTATATATGTACTATAGAATATTATACAGCTGTATAAAAGAATGAAGTCCTGGTGCATGCAACAACATGGATGAACCTTGAGCACATTAAGTTGAATGAAATAAGTCAGACACAAAAGAGCAAATATTGTATGATCTCAGTAATATGAACTCAAAATTATAAGCAAACTCATAGAGTTAGAATCTAGAATATAGGTTGCCAGGAGATAAAATGGAAGAAGGGAATGTGCATCTGATGCTTAATTTGTGCAGAATTTCTGTTTAGGTTGATTTGAAATGTTTGGAAATGGATTGAGATAATAGTAGCACATTATTGTGAGTATAATTAAGAGTACTAAATTATGTGTGTGAATGTGGTTGAATGGGAAGTTTTAGTTTGTGTATATTAATAAAGAAAAGCTAGAGGATAAAACATGGGACTGCATAACAAAGTGAACCCTGTGGTGGATGATGACCATGATGAATAGTACAAATATAAGGTCTCTTCATGAATAATAACAAAGGTATGTCACTATTACAATGTGTTAGTGAAAGGGTGGTATATGAGAATGTTGTATTTTTTACATGATTTTCATGTAAACTTACAACTTCTCTAATTAAAATTTATTTTACAATAATTTTAAAAATATGCTAGGTGAAAGAAACCAGACACAAAGTACTACATATGGTATGATTCCATTTGTACAAAATGTAAATGTAAGTAAATCTGTAGAGACATTAAATTGGTGGTTATATAGGGCTGGGGAAGGATAAAGTGATTGAAAGGTAACTGCTAAGGGGTGTGGGATTTTTCTTTTTGGAGTAATGAAAATGTTCTAAAAATTGATTGTGGTGATGAATGCACAACTCCATGATTATATTAAAAGCCATTGAATGTACACCTTGGATGAATTTATGGTATGTGAATATATATACCAATAAATCTGCTAAAAACTAAAAAACCACAATGAGACACTCCACATCCACTAAGATGGCTGTAATCATAAAAATGGAAATAATAAGTGTTGACAGAGATGTGGTGAATTTGATACCCTTGTGCATGGCTGGTGGGTATGTAAAATTGTGCAGCCACTCTAGGAAACAGTTTAGTGGTTCCTCAAAAAGTTAAACATAGGGAGTGGATGTGGCTCAAGCAATTGGGTGCCCTCCTGCCACACGGGAGGTCCCAGTTTCGGTTCCCGGTGCCTCCTGAGGAAGACAAGCAGACAACGAGCAAGACAGATGAGGGTGTATCTCGGGGAGGGAGGAGGGGGAGGGGGAATAAAAATTTTTTAAAAAGAGTTAAACATAGAATTACCACATGATGCAGCAATATTTGCAAAAGAATTAGAAACATTTACTAATAAAAAAATATGTATGTTCATAGCACCACTATTCACAATAACAAAAAAGATGGAAACAGCCCAAATGACTGTCAGTGGATGAGTGGATAAAAAAATTTTACTAAATACATATGTATTAAACTGCTAAATACAAATACCATACAATGGGTTGGCTTAAACAACTGGAATTTATTGGCTCACAGCTTCGAGACTAAAAGTCCAAAATCAAATTATCAGCATGGTGGAGATTTCTCCCCACAAAGACTATGGTGTTCTGGGACTGGCTGCCAGGAATTCTTAGGTCCCTGGCTTTTCCTTCCACAGCAAAGCACATGATGGTGTCTTCTCCCTTCTCTTCTGCGTTTCATTGATTTCCAGCTTCTCCTCCACATAATTTACTCTCCATATATCTTAATTTCTTCTGTTTATAAAGGATTCCAGGAATCTGCATCAAGACCCATCCTGTTTCAGTTGGCCACACTTTAACTAAAGTAACATCTTCAAAAGTTTCTACTCACAGTGGGTTCACACCCACAAGAATAGATTAAAATTAAGAACATGTTTTTCTGGGATACATAATTCAACCTATCACAACATATAATGTAATGTTATTTAGCAATAAAAATGAATGAAGTAGTGATATGTACTACAAACTGGATGAATCTCAAAAATATTATACTAAGTGAAATAAGTCAAACACAAAAGGTCACATATTATGTGATTCAAATTATAGGAAATGTCCATAATAGGTAAATCCATAGAGACAGAAAGCAGGTTAGTGTTTGTCAAGGCTGAAGAAGGGAGAAATAGGAGTAACTGCTTAGTGAGTACAGAGTCTTCTCTTTGGATTATGAAAATATTTTGGAACTAGATAGAGGTGTTGGTTGCACAACATTGTGAATATACTAAGTTCTACTGAATTGTTCATTGTTACATGGTTAATTTTATGTTGTGTGAATTTCTTCTCAATTACAAAAAAAAGAGTAGAACAAGAAACCAAGCCAGAACACATGTGGCTAGATGCAGGAAAGTATTGAAACATGCGAGAATACCCTGTAATAACTTTGGCTGGGATCACTTGCCTTGCACAGAGATGCCTGTTTTACTCTAGACTCAGCCAAACCACTCCTTTGTTGGCCTTAGACTATTAACTAGTGTCAGATCTCAGCATAATCTGGGGAAACAAGTATAAATTTGACCAGGAGAAAATAGCTTATACTTGAAAAGAATTGCAAGACTTTGCTAATTTATTTTGGCAAAGAAAAAATGTGGAATATATGTGGAAGTGGATTCTTAGGGTGTTAGATCAAAGAGGACAGAATGAAACTATGAATGTATTGATATAATATAGATTTGATGTGGAAGCTCAAGTGCCTGGAAGTGGCACTAACGGTTTATTTGACTAGTTGACTGAAATTTAGACTCAATTATGGCCTAGATTCAATGAAGTTTTGTAGCCAAAACTTACCTGGAATTATGTGAGAAAAAGAAATCCAAAATCTTGGAAAGAGAGAAATGTTGGAATAGATTTATCATGTGCAACCTGCATACTCTGCTACATACCATGAGATGACCCAAAATCTTCCCTCAGTCATTGAGAAAGACATTACTGAAGAAGAACCAGCATCCTTGTAAAGCTCTTTTGTGGCTATTCTCTGTAGGCCACACATGATGGTACAAGATGATGCCACTAAGATGTGCTCCCTAATTTCAATGAGGATTATGGATTAGTGGAGTTAATGGACAGGTAATAAGAAAGAACTGCCAGAGGCAGGGTGGATTCTGTGTTCATAATGTACAGATGGGATGAACTAGTAAATAAGAGTCGTTTGATCCAAAGGATCTTTGGAGTTGGCTAATTGATTACAGTGTCCTCAGGATGAAAGAAGTAGCCTTGATCTGTATAACCCAAAAAAAGACCACATCTAGTAACCAGAAACCTGGCATATGTCATTACATTGGTGAGTCCTAGTCTCTCACCTAGTTTCTGGACCCAAGCCAATTCAGAGAACTGGAATTTCCCAATCAAACCAAATCCCTTTGAGGAAGAACACAATAACATTGCCACAAGTATATACTGTAAATCTTCTTCTAAGCTTTTCCTTAAAAAAAAGATCTGTTGCAATTCCTAGAGTGGCCATGAACAGGGAAAGAGGAAATACTCAAACCTTTTAGAAATTGACAGTCGACTAGTGATTTCCCCCCACCCCACCCTAAAAAAGACCACCAGAATAAACAAGATCAAACAAGGCCAAGTTTAACTTGATGGAATCTTATTAGTGTCTCAGATGGGAAGATTAAGGGTAGCCATGTTTAGGGTTTAGGATGTGGGTTTGAGTGATGTAGTGGGTTGTATAATGTGCCCCCAAAATTCATAGGTCTCAGCCCCTCAGACTGTGACCTTATTTGGAAATAGAGTCTTTGAAGGTGTAATTAGTTAAGATGGATTAGGATAGTCCCTAAATCCAATCATTGATGTCCTTATACAAGCCAAGGATTGCCAAAGATTGCTGGAAGCCCCAGAAGCCAGGCAGAGGCAAGAAAGTATTCTTTCATGGAAACTTCAGAGGGAGCACATTCCTGCCAAAACCTTGGCTTTGGACTTCTAGCATCCAAACTATAATAAAATTGATGTCTCTTGTTTTAAGCCACCAAGTTTGTGGTAATTTGTTATGGCAGCCCTAGGATGCTAATACACGTGGTTTTCAGTGGCTCTTGAAATGCATGACTATAGTTGAAATTGGTCAAAATATGTAATATCATAGTATTGCTGGACAGAATGAGCATGAGTTGTAGAGGAGTCTTGGTGAGCAATCAGTTGTTTGATTAGCAGCTGAGTTTGCCAAACTGAGTCATCTATTGTCCTAAAAAGGAGGCTCGTTGAATAGTCTATTGCTGAGATAAAGCTAACAATGAAGTTATATTCTGATTTACAGCCTTATTTCCTTGACCAAGAATTTCCTGGAATAAAAAATGGTAAAGCGATTTTTATGTAGGAGCCTTAGTTTTGAGTCCTAAAAATTAAGCCATATGAATGCAGAGGGTTCTCCCATATCTTATCAGCAATTCTTTAAATTAAATTCTTTCTGCCAAAATAACTAATGAAGTTTGATTCCTGACTAGACTCTGATGGATATATAAGTTGCAAAAATAATGGCTTAAATTTTATTCCAGTCTTCATTCCCCTAAACAGGTGTAATTTTACTGTTGCAAAATGTGAGATAGCAGAAATGAGTAACAGCTGCCAAAGCAAATTTGGCAAGTGAATAGTGTTTTACAAAATGTTTCAAATATGTTATCTCACTCAATAAAATTTTACTGAACAAATGCTATATTTATAAGGCCAGAGGGTGAGGCACTGGGGTAATAAACAAATAAATAAGACTGTATCCCTGTAGGGAGAACCTCCAAAAATCAGGAACATAATTTTTTAAAGGAGGCTTTATAAAGACTGAAATGGACTGTAGCAGAAGGCAAGGAACTACCCAAGAAGAATTATAGAGACTCAATTACTGTCATCTACAAATTTTCAATTTAAGATTTCCATATTTATCAGCCTCAATCATCAAATAATTAATATATAAGGTATATAAATGGAAAAAGAGAGTGCCAACCCTTAGAATTACACATAAAAGACAATTATTTCTAAGAAGAATGAAGAAATAGTGTAAATTTAGTTCAAGTATATTATAAGCCATCAATAATGACAATATTAGCAATGCAACAAGTCTGCATAGGGCTGTAGATTTGCATCCAGTGACCCCCCACAAAATCCCTGTGAGGTAGAGTGGGTGTCATGATTTCCATTTATTGATGAAGGAACAGACTCTCACAAAGGAGTAAAGACTTACCAACACAGCCAGGAGGTGGCAGAGCCAGGCACGGTATGTCCTGGCCTTCAGTGTCAGCTGCCAATCCTACAATGGCCTAGGCCTTTCCTCAGTGCCCCCATCACTTCTCGGTTCCTCAAGCTATAAATGAGGGGGTTGAGCATAGGCGTAAGCACTGTGTAGAAGACAGAGACCACCTTGTCATGGCTAGGGGCCCGGTAGCGTTTAGGCCTCAGGTAGATGAACATCGCTGCCCCGTAGAAGAGGGACACAGCTGTCAAGTGGGAGGAACAAGTGGCCAGAGCCTTTTTCCGAGCATGAACAGAGTTCATCTTGAGCATGGCCCCCAGGATGCAAGCATAAGAGGCCACGATAATGGAAAAGGGGAGGAGGAGCATGAAGACACAGCAAGCAAAGAGCAGGGTGTCAAAAAGAGATGTGTCTGCACAGGCCAGTTTCAATAAAGCTGGCACCTCACAGAAGAAGTGGTCCACTTTCCTGGAACCACAGTAGGGGAAACTCATGGCTGCCACCATCTGGATCATTCCATCTAGTATCCCAAAGGCCCAGGAGCTTCCAACAATCTGGAGACAGACCCTCTGACCCATGAGGATGGGATAGTGAAGTGGGTGGCTAATGGCCACATAGCGGTCATAAGCCATGAGTCCCAGCAAGAGCCCTTCAGATCCCACGAGAGAGACAAAAAAGCCAATTTGTACACCACAACCCACAAAGGAGATGGACTTCCTGCCTGACAGGAAGTTGACTGCCATCTTTGGCACAATGTTACAGACCAACATAAGGTCCATGAGGGAAAGCTGACTAAGGAAGATGTACATGGGTGTATGAAGATGAGGATCAATGTAGATGAGGAAGATGAGGAGGACATTCCCACAGAGAGCCACCATGAAGACCACCATGACCATAGAGAAGAGAACAAGATCAATCCAGCCATGGGAAAAGATCCCCACGAGGAGGAAGCCATCTAGAGATGATTGGTTCAACCATGTCCCCATGGTTCAGTTGTTCCAGGTCACCTGACAACATGGAAAGAGAAATTCTGGGATTCAGTGACATTTCTTTTTGTACCTTTCAGTTTTTCTTCTTCAGTCAGCTATTTCTTTTGTAATTCATGAGAGTTCAACAACATATGCTTTGGGGCATACAAGAAGATACTCTTTCATATCACCATAATACAGATGATAAGATCTTTGCTACCTCATAGAATTAGACTACATAGCTATATGTATATGTCCATATCAAGAAGAGTAGAAATTGGACTAGTTTATGTGTCTCAGAACTATAAACTCCCTCTTCTGCAGGCAAAGTATTGGTTTAGCGACATGCACTGACTCTTTCATCTGAGATCACATGACATTGGGGAAAAAAAACTCTAACAGGACTTGGACTATTTCATTCCCTAGAAATAATTTGTATGTGTTAAATTGAGGGAATGTAATAGAGACTTGAAGTGTTCTTTTGTCTTTGTTTTGTTCAGACAAAAATTCGAGGAATCATTTTTAATTCTTCTATTGTTATCATTCCCTATGTCCAAACTATCAAAAAAGCCTCTTCTCTCTACATTCAGAATATCTCACAATTCAATTAATTCTCACCATACCCACTACTACCACCCTGATCCAAGCCTTCAGTCTCTCTCAGCTGGATTCTTGCAATTGCCTCCTTCCTGGTCTCCCGGCTTCTACCCTTGAACTCCTTGGGTCTATTCCCATAGCAGTTCAATAATTCTGCTAAAATATAAGTCATATGATATAATATCCTGCTGAAAGTATGTCAGTGACTTCCCCAATTACTCCAAATTAAGCTAAAATCCTTGCAGTAACACACTATTTCCTAAGTGATCCTGCCCACAAATTCCTATACCTGTGACCTCATCTCCTACAATTCTCCCCCTCACTGTAATTTCCTGAATTTTCTCAGGAAAAAAAAACACACTCACAGCTTTGGGTCATTACTTTTTTTCCCCTCTGGAATGGCTTTCCCCAGATTTCTCTCTCACATCTACTTCATATTTTACTCAAATGCCAACCTCGTAGCAAGACCTTCCATGTAAGGCATATGAAAAACTATAAATGTCCTGCACTCTCTAGTGCCATCTCTGTTTAGCCTGTCTCTAATGTTACATGTTTAGTGATAAAAATAATACACAGTAAAGTTATATGCAGCTGCAGCAGTCCTTTTTTGAAATCAGAAATGCTGCCCTTTAATTTCAGGAGTCTTTGACCTTGACCTGAAGGTAAAGAGAGTTTACTACTTGATCCATTTCTATGAGAGACCATGAGAGATAAAATAAGAAATATCTTCAGATACAAAACACAAAGGATGTTCTCTTCAAATTGGACAACTGTTATATCTATAAGACATTTGCATGCTGATGTATTTATTTTTACCTTATCTCACTACAAAGAAGACTGAGGCAAAAAACAAGAAGATTTGAGGCTATGAGGCAACTCAACACAACACATTCTCTGTGCACAGGCCCACTTAAATTCCTAAACTAGAATGGAGCTATCCAAATCCATGACCAAGGACGTGGGCCCCTTGAGCTGAGACTGTACACAAGGAAGCAATCCTCTGCTCAAGAAGACATGCCCAAGTGTCCATACCACCAAAAGAGGGTTGAGGTTGAAGAGGTTTTCAGTATGAGCATATCCCTGTTCCTACAGCCGACAATCACCATCTTAGCCACATTGTTCTCCAGATAACCAACCAGCGGAACAACCAATATCCCCTAGATCTCACAGCAGACACCCCCC
>JAQZBX010053049.1:0-18976 GCA_029593785.1 Cabassous unicinctus | reverse complement strand
GGTCAATCTCCCTATCCAACACACCATGCTCACAGTTGGAATTGTCATCTCCACTGTCCTGGTGGGCTGAAAGTAAGTCTTATTAACTGTCATCTTCTTCCTCCCACAACTGTGTTCAGGGCTTCAGAGCGTAGTGATATAAGATTCAAAATCTGTTTCAGAATTTTGAGTTCTTTTTGTTATAATCCTAAGGCCTTAACACCTAACTAAACAGGACCCCCTTTTGCCCAAAGTAAGGCCAAAATGTGTTGAGTGCTTTCTTCCCTATGAATTACATAAAATTATGTTCTATTTATGTTTGGAATTAATAACCAAAGCCACATTACCCAAAAGGTGGGCCCTGCCACTTCCTTTGTATTTCCCTGGTTTCTCTTCTTGTTCTCCTTATGGCCCTTCAAGTGGGGAAGCTTCCCATTGCTGAGCTCCAGGCTCCTGTCCCTCCCAACCTTCCCTAGTAAAGAAGAGTGATACCTCTCTGTTATTTCCATCTGAGAGCTGGATGTTATAGTGAAGCCTTCTTACTGCTTCCCCTCACCATCCCTGAGGACAGAAAATGAGACAAGGGGCTCCTCAATCAGTGAGGGCTCTCTTTCACAAATTCTTCCAATACTGTCTGAGGGTGGATAATCTCATCCATATCATGCCCTGGCTCACTGTCATACAACTAAATATCTATCACTTATAGCCCGAGGGCATTACAGCTTTGTGTAGTTTTCTTCTTTTGCAGAAATCTTTCACAGTTGGGAATACAACTCTCCTATTTCCAACAACCCAGGCTAAAAGTGGCCTGGGTTTGTTGTTCATATCTCTACCCTGTCATTTGTCTTTTTGATGCTGACAAAAATGCCTCTTAGCAGTGAGTCAGAAATTATCTTTTCCATAGTGCTCCTCTTGGCACTAGACATCTGAGTTTGCAAAGCTCCCACATTGAACTGATGCACCAATCAAATCATATGAGCCTTCTCTGTTTCCTGCCACCACCTATCTTTTTAACTTCTGTATTTTGATCTCAGAAAAAGATAGTTTAGATTTTAGCAATGCCACTAATAATTTGTAGCTGATTTTTGCAAACATCCCAGACTAGGTAGATCTCCCTGCATCGGGACCCCAGACTTTCCTCTGATAATTGGCAACCCTTGAGGTATCATAGTGTTCAGTGAGTGGCAGAATTCTGCACAGGCAGCTAGTAGTTTCCCTACTGTTCTTTCAACCCATCTGATTCATTTTCGCCTTTACCTACCACATTCATTCTTCTCTGCTAATAGGGAGGCTGCTTACATCTCACTAGACCCCACATAGCCAGAGATAAGGCAGTTCCTCAGTCAGCAAGTTGCCCTTTTGTGGAGCTGACATTACCCTGGGATGAATGAGCTGACAACTCATTAATCTTTCCCCATGGTATGGTGGACTTGTTTGGGGATTCAGCCAACTCCACCAGTCTGTCTGTCAGAAAGAGAGACATCTAAAGAGATGTTATTCTGCTACAATATAGTTGTTAGGTTACCAAAAGAAGCATGTCTCACACAAAACTGGATATAACAATATATTACTTACACAAAGAAGATGCATAACAAGGTCAACTTCACTATAGGGAATTAGATCTCATAGCCAGCAGGTCTCAATACCTGGCCAAAGCAAGGAGACATTTTACATGCAGAAACCCTCTCCATGTTTGTGTGCCCTAAATAAGGAATCTGGCTCACTGTATGCCAGGGAATGATATAAAACAGTGGTTTGCTAAATGTCATAAAAATGCCCACTAGAATCAGTCTCCAGTGAATATGTAGATATTCTTAGGGATGGTGGGTTATGAATCAATTGTTAGGTAGTTTCCTTAAATAGTAGGGGGTGTTTTGGCTGAGAAGCGGTAATTGTATATCCCAGGGTAAGGCAACAGGCCATGCTATGACTACCTTTTACTATATATTTCGTATGTAATTACTTGTTCTTCATTATGTTGAAAGCTTGAATGAATGGGTCATGGCATGTGCCTTCTTAGCCAGATAACTGAGAGAGCAAAACTGTCCAAAGGATATTCTGTGTTGTAGGTCAGTTGTTTATAATCTAGTTTTCAATAAGGAAAGCAGCTTTTACATAGATCCAATGCTATAAACTTATTGTGTTGTTTTCTTCATTTCTGTATCAATTCTAAAAACTGAATTACTTGATTCAGATATTTGCACAAACTTTGATGGAAAATGATTTTTGAATTTAATATTCTGATTCAAATCACTCAGTATTTTCTTCCAAGTTGAAGGTATACAGTACCTTAAAATTGTCCCAACTATAAAGGCACTTGTTAAAGAACACATCCTTGACCTTCTTCATATGATATCATTGTTTTCTTTTAACTCAAAACCATCTGAAATATCCAAAACATTTTAACAATGTGGAAAATTTTCCAGAGGAATGCATGAATAACAGATGAGAAGTAATTTGAAAAACTAGAAGATAGAAATTTGTAGCTCACTATCATATAAGCAATAAAAAAGCACAAAAAGATATGTATTAACCAGACTAGATATGTAACAGGGATAGAATCAATTTTAATATCATATAACAAGTACAATTACATTTCATTGAAGTTTTTCAGAATTAAAAAAAAATCCTCTTATTTGGAGCTCAAGATATCTGTGGAAAATTTTCCCCAGAGCAGTATTAATCTCCGTGTTCCACAGGCTTTAAATTATGGGGTTTATGAAAGGGGGCACCATGGTGTAGAACATGCTGGTGAGCAGATTGCTAAGAGATGCCTCATTTGCAGTGGGCCCTAAGATAGCAGTCACCCCAGAAATTAAAAACAAAATGACAATGGCCAACTGTGGGGTACAGGTAGATAAGACTTTGTTGCAGGCTTCCAGAGAATGCATCCTAAGCACCATTGAAAATTTATCACTATAGGATTTAAACAAAAGACCAGAACATATTTAGTCAATACAGACACTTACAGGTAAAGCTATAGACTCAGAAAATCGAACATCTGAAGAAGAGACACTCAATATTTGAGAGACATCACAGAAATATTGATGGATCCCATTGGATTCTGTGAAGGGAAGCCTGAATATCATGCCTGTATGGATAGCAGAATTGACCAAACCAATTGCCCATGAACCACCAGCTGCCTGTGTGCACAGAGGTGGGGTAATGATGAACCCATAGTGAAGAGGGTGGCAGATGGCAACATAGCGATCATAGGACATCACCACAAGGAAGGCCAGCTCTGCTGGTCCAAAGAGGAGAAACAGCAAAATCTGAGAGGTGCATGCTAGGAAGGAAATCAAATTATTGCCTGTCAGAGAATTCACCACCATATGGGGAAGAGTAAATGAAATGCAACAAAGATCTATGAGAGATAAATTTCCAATGAAGAAATACATTGGAGAGTGTAGATGTGGGTTGATTAAAATGGCAGTAATTGTTAAAAGATTCCCAATTAGGGCACCTGGATAAATCACTAAGAACATCAGACCTTGCAAGACTTGGAGCTCCTGGGATTTTGAGATATCCATGTGGAGGAATTCTATGAAGATAGTGATATTCCCATGTCTTCTAATATGCTGTAGTTTCCTTGTAGTACAAGCATAATATCATATAATATGCTAATTATTAAATGGAGTCAACCCTCATTACTCGCAAAGAAAATGCAAACATTTTTATTAAAATATGGATTTTTTTCATCAGGAATTTAGCATAAAGTAAATCAAAAGAAGGCAGTGTTTGTGTTTAATGAATGCACATTTTTCTCTTTACATTTTCTTTCCTATCTGTCCCAAACTATTAATTTCAACATTCACATCAACAGAAAACTTTAATTCATTAAATGAATTAAAATAAAATTGACACATAAACATTTCAGCTATTGAGACTCATTTACACTATTGCAATAAAATGTCTTTTCAAACCATGTCTGCACATATGCAGTGCTTACTTTCTCATTTTCTTCATTAGTGGATGCTCATTCTAGATATGCTCTTTAAGAGCCTCTGCATCAGCCCATTTGTTTGCACCATGTACTGCTGTTGCTGAGGTTGTTTATAGAGCATCAAACTAATATGATTACTGACATCTCAGGTTCTTTGGTCAGCTGACTTAAACTCTATTCCTATAACAAAATTAATCAATGGTTTTGATGCCCTTCTGAGATTGATTAATCTAAAGGAGTCCATATAGAGTATGCCTCACCACTCTTTCATTTCATTTCAGTTGTAATATAAGATATCTGTGTGAGCCCTATCTTTCATCCTTTACCACACAATCCATAAACAATTTGATTTAATTCATATAGTAATCAATTGCATTTTACTGTTGCAGTGTGTACCAGAGTTCCCTTAATGTCTCTCTAGTTTACCTTCTCACCTGCACACAAATTCTAAGAAAAGCATCACAACTAATATTACTTTTCCTCAAAGCATCCTTCTTGCCTTCAGACATGAAATACAATATCTTGCCTACATGCTTTCTTAGATTTTACTGTATTTTCCTTACTCAAATTAACTAGTTTAACACAACTATTTTACTTGTGCTTGTCTTTTAGTATTTCAAATCATAAATAAAAATGTTTTCAGTCTTAAATATACTTTCAGCTCTAAAATTAAATATCATAATGGGTATCATTTCATAACTATTTGATTTTTATATGTGGAATATTTAGAAAAGAGGCATAATAATTATAAGAATGTTATAATTTGTAATCTTAATATTTTATTCATATATAATCTCTTTGTAATTAAAACAGTATACTATTTAGTTAGCATTAAAAGTGAATAATAATGGTAATGCATTATAATACAATTCACTTCATTAAATATACTGATATGAATTCCTAATATATTTACAAAATATTTTATGCAAGTTGATTTTTCTTTAATGTTTATGTGTTTCTTCTATCACACTCATTGTTATTAAGAGGAAAATTCCTTTAAGCAGAGAATTTTATTAAATATCAAAGAAAATACTTGGTGTTTAAGTCAATACTATCAAACCTAAAGACAGGCTATTGGACATATCCAAACTTCCAGAAGGATTTTTAAAAATTTCTTTTATCAAAAGCATGCATTAATATTGATCATTAGATATCTCATCCATACATATCCTACATCTCTACAGATTTCATCTTTCTCCTTCGTCTATGGAAATTCTCAAGTTTCCCTTTCCTAAAATTACCATACATCTTTTATATCAGAGTTCATCGTTATGGAATAACTCATAGCTTTGGGTGTAAACTGAAGAGACAGTGAGAGAGTTCAGGGTATTTTTTTCCCCTGTTCTTATTGCCTCAGGGATATTTAGAAATTGTTTACTTCACAATAGCAAAATGTGGAAAAAAACAAAATCAGTGGGATAAACATTCTTCATGAATTGTTAAACACAAGAAATATAGAAGCATATTAAAAATCTGCCTAAAACATATCTAGTTCCTAACATCCAGCAAAAAAATAGAGGAAATAGTTCATAGTAAAAACCTCATTCGATCTCTCCAGTGAAAGTGTTTTTCCTTATTTGGACTAATTTCTATGAAATGCAATGTTAACAGAGGGTTGCCTCTGATTACCTTAGCTATCCTTGACAATCTGGGTTTCAGTTATATTTAGTCCTTTTAATACTTTAATTTCTTAGGAATTTTTGTAACAGTTTATATTCCATATTTTGAGTACAGCCTATATATCACATATGTATCTTTAGGAGCCATTTTTTAAAAACCAGTCAGGTTTAATAAAACCAGAATCAGAAACATTGATACTATCTATAATAACAAATTTATAAAATACAGTAGAGATAGCATATGCTAAAAATATTGAGACTTGTATCACAACTATTTTGGTTAATTTTTCTATAGCCATTTTAGAGAAAAAAACCCATCAATTTTAACATGCTAATATAACTGATAAATGATGAATCACATTTATGTATTGTTACATGAATATTTCTTTACCTCAATTACTGAGATTTTACAAAACTCATGATCCTGCCTTTTTTTTTTTCTCAGAACAAAATTCATTGAGGGAGATAATCTCAGGGAGATTTACATTATTCTTAATCATATGAACAATTCTGCTTCTAGATTCTTTGTCTACATATTTATTCCTTATGAAGCACATATATGGGTCACCCCCCTCAGGAAACCTGGAGGAAGGGTAATTTCACACCTCAATGAGACCAATTTTCACTCAATTCCTGACTTGTAAGATTTCAGTGTTTATACTTTGGCAATTTAATTAAATTATGAGTTAAATTTGTAATAGTGCATACTATTGAAAAAATTAGCCCTTTTTTAAAAAGTAAAAGATGCACTTTTTAAAATATCATAGTCCATGCATGATTCAATACATTTTAATTTTATCACATATTATAATTTATTTACATAATAATATATAAATAATATTATGAAAACCAAAACACTGTGGCACAGTGTGGGATTCTTATATGTTTCCAAGGAATCCTTGCACATAGTATATGACAGTAGTGAAATGTTCCCCTCAAATTTTAAGTTACTTTGCCCAAAAGCATTTCTGAGGGAAGTATCCCATTCTCTGAAAATTCCTATTAATATATTTCAATAAAGAGAGTATCAGAAGGCTTCCAGGGAAATGGCAATGAAGTAGGTAGGCAGGTCCTGATAAAAGAGTGGAGAAAAGGCAAGGACCTATCTGAGGGAGCTGATATGAATATATAGAGATCAGGGAAGAGTTCTGCATCATCCAGGAGGGAACAAGACAGATGAAGGCAATGGAAAATTGTGAGTTGCTGGCCCCTGTGCTAGAAAGGCACATAAACTCTTCCCTTAGGGCAAGTAGCCTTTGTAGAGCCCCTGGCTCACTGCTGCCAATGGAGTGGGAGGGTGTATTCCCTGGGAGGAAAGGGGGTCTGATGGACAGTGAAATGTGGTTTCTTAGTGGTGAGTTTGGCCAGCTGATCCCCCTTTGAATCTCTGAAGGGACCCTAACCCAATGGGTAGAGGGGAGGGGTCATCTGCTCAGGCAGGCTGTCACACTCAGCCTCTCTGGGATAGAGAGGAACTGGGTTAGAGAGGGGGTGGAGACAAGTGCCTAATCAACATGGTTCTAGCAAACTGTTAGAAGTCTAACCTGCAGATAAAGCCAGATAAATGTTCTGAAGCCGAAATAACATGTGGAGCAAGTTTAGTTCAATGAATGAATTCCTGCATGGCATATGCAGGGTCCCCGGTATAATTCCTCAGTCTCCTTAGAGAAGTGATCCAGAGAGTGATCCACCAGGTTATCAGCACATAGCTGGTAACTTATGACAGGGAACATATAGAATTTATTTCTTGTTTTAGGTTTACGTGGATGTGTAATTTTTTATTTTTTAAAGGTTCCTTTTTCCTTTTTTCTTTTTCTTTTTCTCCTTATTTTACTCTCTAAAACCTGGTACATCCGAGAGGAGGCTGCACTGTGATTAATTGATGAACACTGGAAGCTTCAGAAGCTCTTTGGGACATAAGAGGGAAAGCTGATTTACCTTGGTGATTTATTTTTAAATTAGATGTTGCTGCTTAGTTTCTTGTTTGTTATGTTTCCCCTTGCTTTGTTTCAATTTTTCTTCTTCCTATTTTTTTCTACCTGCCTTATTTCTTTCCTTTTCTTCATCTTTCTATCTTCTATTTTCTGTTGTTTTCCTTTCATTACACCTCTTTTTTTATCTACAAGTTTCTTTAATTTTTATTTCCCTCTCTCACTTTTTTCTATTTTCTTTCTTTTTCCTCTTTTTCTTTTTCCTTTTCATTCTATATATTTTTCTCTATTTTGTTTCTTGTTTAATTTTTTCTATTCCAATTTTGTGTTTTTATTCCTTTATACTGTTAATGATTTTTTTACTCCTGTTAATTATTTATGTTCCTAGGCATTGAATGGTTCATCTTCTACCTTTTAAAATTATTAGTATTATGATTTTTCACTTTTTATCTCTTTCCTTCTTTCTGGTTCTAATATTTTTTCCTACAGAACACAGACAACAACTAGGAAATAAAATACAAGGAAAAAAGTGTCAAAGAGAAACCTTAACACAGACACAAAGACAACAACAAAATAAAAGCCTAGAGAAGGAAGAGAAGCAAACAAATTGATTAAATCCATCAAGATAAACAGATGCCTAGAAATCAACAAAAAGTTACTGGCTGTACTAAGAAACAGGAAGACATGGCCCAGTCTAACAAACTAAAAAACAGGAGGAGATGCAGAATTGTGGGACAACTAATTAAAGATGTCTAAACAAATATCATGAATCAACTTAATTAAGTGCAGGAAGAGATTAAAGATATTGAGAATACCCTTGTAGAAAATACTGAAGAAATTGCAAACATACATAAAAAGACAATGGATCTGATGGTGATGAATGGCACCAGGGAAGAAATAAAAAAAAACACTGATGTGAAGATTCTCACTGTGTTGATTTTGTGATAATCAGGGTAGGCTAAACATTTGCTATATTAGAAAACATGCATGTGTCCCCAGACCTAGTTTTTCTCCCTATGTCTGGTTTTCGGAGTGCTGGTGATAAACTAAGCCTGATTTATTATATAACCATACTGTATAGGAACAGACTGTAACTTTGGTTATCTTTGGTCAACCTTAAGAGATATAACAGGGGGACAGATGTGGCTGGGATGGTTGGACATCTGTCTCTTATATGGAGAGACCTGGGTTCAATCCCCGGGACCTCCCGGCAAAAATTAAAAAAAGAAATATAGAAGGCACATGCACAACCAGGCCCTATGTTTGAGTGTGCTGCCAGGCCCCGCAAGTGGGTGAGATGCTAGTACCCATGTACGGGTGTGCCTCCAGGTTCTGCGAGTGGGTGAGCCACCAGCCCCCATCCATGAGTGTGCTGCCAGACCACCCAAATGGGTGAGCTGCCAGGTCCCATGCACAGGTGCACCACCAGGCCCCGGAAGCCATGCAGCAAGATGATGATGTAACAGTAGAATGACAAAAGGGAGAGCCAAGACGAGATGCACTGAAAAACCAGGAACAAAGGTGGCACAGGCCATAGTGTGCCTCGCTTCCATATCAGACGTTCCGAGGATCTAATCCCAGTGAAGACAGGAAGAGAAGGATGAGAAAAGAGGGCAGATAATGGACACAGAGTTGCTCAGTGAATGGACCCAGAAACAACAAAAATGGGAGGGGGTAAAAATGGTTAAAAAGAAATAAATAAATAACTCCTTAAAAAATGTATAGGGGAGGAAGATTCAGACTATAGTTAGCAGTAATACTTTGATGATGCTCTTTCATGATTTGTTAACAAATGTTTCACAACAATGCAGGGTGTTTGTGTGTGGGGGGGTGAAGTGTGGGAGCCCTGTGTGATGTTATGCGTGTTTGTTTTGTAAGTTCATGTTGTGTACTGAACACTTATAGTTTATGTTTGTTCAACTATGAATGATATACTTCAATAAATTGTTTAAAAATAATAATAATGCATATATAGTAACAATTTTGTATCTTCCTGAAAAAAAATTCATTGGAAGCACATAACAGATTTGAACAGGCAGAGAAAAGAATCAGCAATGTGGAAGACAGTACATCTGAAATGAGTAAGTAGAATAGATAGAAAAATCAGAAAAAATTCAGCAGGGACAGGGATTTGAATGAAACCAAGAAATGTACCAAAGTACACACCAAAGGCATGTCAGTGGGAGAAAAGAAGGAAAGGGGGCAGAGGGAGTATTGGAGGAAATAATGGCTGAAAATTTCCAAACTCTTTTGAGGGGCATGGAAGTACATGCCCAAGAAGCACAGTGTACCCCAGGCCTACCTCAAGACATATACTTGTCAAATTGCCCAATGCTCAAGACTAAGAAAGAATACTGAAAGCAACAAAAGAAAAGAGATCCTACACATACAAGGGAAGCTCAATATGATTGATGATTTCTCATTTGAAACCATGGAGGCAAGAAAGCAATTGTATGAATAGTTAAGTTGCATAAGGATAAAACTGCCAGCCAAGAATTCTGTATCCAGCAAAGTTGGTATTCAAAAATGAGGGAGAGTTGAAAACTTTTACAAATAAACAGAATCTAAGAGAGTTTGTCAAGAAGAAATCTGGCTTTCAAGAAATAATAAAAGGAGTTCTGCAAGTTAAAAGTAAAAAAAAAAAAAACCAGGAGACAGAGAGAGAGTAGGAGGAGACTGTAAGAAAGAAAATTATAGGTAAGAATAATGAAAAAGATAAAAAGAAGTATAAAAACAACATGCAGCACACATAAACCTAAAGATAATATAGCTAATGTAAGTAATTCTGGGAGAGTAAAGAATTGAATGTTAATGGATTAAACTCTCTAATCAAGAGACACAGATTGGCAGAATGGTTAAGGAAATATGACCCATCTCTATGCTGTATTCAAGATACTCACCTTAGACCCATGGATGCAAGGAGGCTGAAAGTGAATGGCTGGAAAACAATTTTACATGCAAACAAAAACCAAAAATCAGTAGGAGTAGCTATACTAATATCCAAAAAAATAGACTTTAAATGCAAAATTATTGCAGGAGACAAATATTACCAGTATAGGTTAATTAGAGGGGTAATATATCAAGAAGAAAGAACAATCATAAACATTTTTGCATTAAACATGGCACCTTAAAATGCATGTGGAAAACACTGGAAAAACTAAGTGGAGTAATAGATGCCTCTACAATTATGGTGGAGGAATTTAGTACACGATTGCAGACTTTAGACATAACAACTTGATAGAGAATCAATAAAGAAACAAAAACCTTGAATAATACATTAGACGATCTGGACTTAATATATATATACAGAATATTACACCCAAATACATGGGATATACATTCTTCTCAAGTGCCCGTGGATCATCCTCCAGGATAAACTACATGTTAGATGCAGAACAACTCTCATTGAATTCAGAAAGATTGAAATTATACAAAGACTTTATTCTGACAACAATGGAATGAATCTGGAAATCAGTAAGGGGCAGAGAAGCAGATTAGGCACAAAGATATGGAAGTTAGTCAACACATTCTTGGACAGTGGGTCAAGGAGGAAATTGCAAAACAAATTGGTAATTACCTTAAAATGAATGAAAGTTACAACACCATATATCAAAACCTATGGGATGCAGCAAAAGCTGACTCTATATTGTTTCAAATTGTTTCACTCATTTTTAAGGACTTTACCTACTGCATTGGAGTTGCTTTATATTTATACAATTTTGGAGATATAAATTTTAATTTGTTTTGAGTAAATTACCTTGAAAGATGCTGTTCTTCAACATATTTCTTATAAATTATTTTCATTTGAAGCTCTCAAGTTTTTGTATTTTTGTTAGAGATGTGAGCTTACAAAACAATTATCCATAATATGCAGAATTCCCATACATATTTCTCCACCAATACCTTATATTTTTGTGGAATATTTTTTAAAAATTATGAAAGAACACCATCAAAATATTACTGCTAACTATGGTCCATAGCTTACATTTGGTGTATTCTTTACAAACACCCCCTATTATTAACACCATGTATTAGTACTGTACATTCGAAATAGTTCATGAGAGAATATTCTCATCTTTGTACTGTTAATCACCGTCCATCATCCACCACCTGGTTCACTGTGTTATATAACCCATGCCTTGTACAATCCAAAAAATGTGTACATTCAGTGGCTCTCAGATTCTTAACAGAGTTGTGTATTCTTTGCCTCAGTAAATTTTAGAACATTTTCCTTAGTCCAATAGAAAAAAATCCCACATCCCATATTATTGACACTTAGTACTGATAAGAACCTTCTTTGACATTGATGCAACAATATTACAATATTGCTCTTAATTATGGTCCATAAGTCACATTAAATGTATTTTCTGAAGTATCACTATATTTGTACCACTTTATAATAGTAATGTACATTTTTTCTAGTTTATAGAAGAACATTCTTGTATTTGTACTATTAACCACAATCCTCATCCAATACTGAGTTCACTGTTATAGAGTCCCAAGATTGTTTTCCAGCTTTCTTTCAACTGACATTTATATCTCTAGATTACTCCTTTCATCCACAACCATATTTATCAACTAGCCATGTTAGCTTTATTCATTATAATGTGTTACCAACTTTAACCATTTCCACACTTTTGCAATCAAGATAATTAAAAATTTTACCTATCTTAAGCATCAGTACCCATTCTTATCCTTCATACTATCTCCTAGTACCTATACTTTAGATATAATCTCCGTGTTTTTGAAATATATTCTTATTATAGAAGTTGTGAACTTACAAAACAATCATGCACATGTGTAGAATTTCCATACAACATCCCTTAACCAAAAGTCCATACTGTAGTGGAACCCTTGTTACAGATAATGAGATATCATCAGACTATTACCACTAACTATGGTCCATAGTTTAAATGTGGCATATTTTTTCCATGCCCCCCATTATTAACACAGTACATCTTTGGCATTGATGCAAGAATATTACTTTATTAATGTTACCTATAGTCTAAAGTTTACCTTAATTATATTTTCCTCATGTTTCTCCACATTCCCACCACCTTGCATTATTGACATATATCCATTCTAGTTCACAGAAGAACATTCTTTCATTTGTACTATTAACCAAATTTCTCAACCACCTCTGGGTTCACTGTATTATTCAGTCCCTGATATTATTCTCTAGCTTGCTTTCAATTGACATTTACATACCTAGATCACTGTGTGTGTTTTTTTCTTTCTATTTAGCTCATACTAGTGAGAGTATACAATATTTGTCCTTTTGTTTCTGGCTTATTTCTTATGTCTGTGAGGTTCATATATGTTGTCATATATGCCCAATTTCATTTCTTCAAACAGCAGCAAAATATTACATCATGTATATATACCACATTATGTTTATCCATTCATTGGTTGATGGACATTTGGGCTTTTCCAAACTGTAGCAGTTTGATATTGTTTATGAACTCCAAAAAGAGATATTGGATTTTGTTTGTAAACTGGTCTGTTATTCTGGGCATATTAGATTGTATTATCTTCAGAGGTTTCACTTTTACTTGATTGGGCCACATTAGTAAGACATTGAGTCCCCACTCATCACTGAGAAAATGACACAGCAGAAGAGTTTTGGTTCTTGAGTTTTGTATGCTGGAACCCTGGGAAGTAAACACACAGGAGAAGAATACAGAGAAATAGAGACAAATCCATAGACACAGCAGAGGCCCTGTGAAGAAAGAGCCTGATAGACTGTAACTGACCTTGTGGAGAGACCAGAGTAGCTGAGCCCAGAGAGAAATGAGCCTGGGAGAGAGATAAGACATACCCCAGCCTACAGCTGATATTGAAAGAACCTGGGACTACAGCACCTTAAGAGGAAGAGGAAGGCTGGACCCTTGCAGATGTCAGCAGCAATCTTGTTCCAACATGTGGCAACAGATTTTGGTGAGTGAAGTAACTTATGCTTTATAGTCTGGTAACTGTAAGATTTTGCCCCAAATCAATACCTTTTATAAAAGCCAACAGATTTCTGGTATTTTGCATCAGCACCCCTTTGTCTGACTATTCACCATCTTAGGACAATTATGCATGATATCACTATGAACATTGGTGTGTAAATGTATATTTGTGTCCTTGTTTTCAGTTCTTCTGGATGTATTCCTAGTAGCTGGATAGCTGGATCATATGGCAGTTCTATATTTAATTTCCTGAGATATCACCAAACTGCCTTTCACAAAGGTTGCACCATTCTACATTCCCACCAACAGTAAAGGAATGTTCCTATCTTTCAGATTCTCTCCAGAACTTTTAGTTTTCTGATTGACTTTTGCAATAATGGTCATTCTATAAGTTGAAACTTGTTGTTTCATTGTCCTTTTTATTTGCATGTCCCTAATTGCTATTGATATTAAACTTTTTCCATGAGCTTTTGGGCCATTTGTATTTTGTCTTTGGAAAATATCTATTTAAGACTTTTACTTATTTTTAAAAATTGCATTGCTTTTCCTTTTATTGTTGAGTTGTATCATCTATAGGATCAAAATCAAAGCCTTATTGATATATATTCTCACATTAAGTAGGCTGCCTTTTCAATTCCTTGAGAAAGTCCTTTGAAGTACAAACTATTTAATTTTTAGGAGGTCCCATTTATACATGGTTTCTTTCTTTCATTTTCTGTGCTTTGAATGTAAGGTTTAAGAAACCACCAGCTACCACCAGTTATTAAAGATGTTACCCTACATTTTATATTAGGACGTTTATGGTTATAGCTTTTATATTTAAGTCTTTCATTCATTTTGAGTTAATTTTTGTATAAGGTGTTTGATAAGGGTTCTCTTTCTGTCCTTTGGATATGATTATCCAGTTCTTCCAGCACCATTTTTGAATAGACTCTTCTGCCCAGCTAGGTAGTTTTGAGAGAAATGTCAAACATCACTTGACCACAGATGTGAGGATCTGTTTCTGAACAATCAATTTGTTTCCACTGGTCTATATGTCTATTTTAGTGTCCAAACCATGATGTTTTTACCACTGCAGCTCTTCCAGAAGTGACTTTGTATGTTTGGGGAGGAAGCAGGGAGGAAATATTTTCTTTCATTTTAGGAAGAGGAATCCAAATCTCTTAGGTGATTCTCAACTTACACAGTAATTTTTAAGAAGCTTTAGATTACATAACTCTTATATCAAAAATATAGGGGATTGCCATATACTCCATGCACACTTTTACATATTAGCAATGTCTTTCATTAGTGTGGTACATTTTTTAAAATTTAACACATATTGAAGTATTGCTACTACCCATAGACTACAGATTTCATTACAACTTACATGAAATTTTAGCATATATTCCTCATCTATGAGGTGAAATATTTTATAATTTAATACCTTTAAATAGTTGCCTAAATTTGATTTCTGCAACTTCTGTAGAGATTTTTACATTATTATTTGTTGATAATTTTTATGAGAAGGATTTTATTTTGGAAATACAGTTTGTTGTAAACTGGATTAGATGACTTCCTACATGTTTAACAAAAACCTAAAAAATCTGTCTTTATTGAAAAGAAATGAAGATAATGGTAAATATAGCTTTATACTTTACAGGAATATATAGCATATTTCATACTGCACAAATGGTGAGGAATTGAACATAATTAATATGTTCATTGGTCAAGATCAGTCAAAGCTTTGGGTAACTAAATAAATAATCATATGTCCTGTGTAAGTAAACTTGTACATAGATTATGATTAGTGTTACCATATTCAGAGCCTATTCTCTGAATCAGATCTAAGAATCTTATGGAGTTTTCATTACTGTGCTTCAGACCTTTGTGGCTCCAATCACTTCTGTTTTCCTTTCCAACTATTTTCATCTGTAATGGGAAAGTTTGTTGTAACTGAACCACCAATTTATTTATAAATCAAAGACTTTATCAAATAGATTTAACAAGTTCATTGATGGACATGAATTTGCCCCAATACAACACAAATCCATAATTTATTTTAAGGAAATTTTGGACTCAGAGTTGTTACTGAATTGACTTAAGGCTACAGCTATTGGGAAGAGGTATATGCACTTTATATCTGGAAAACATGCCATTTGGATTCCTGAAGAGGATGGCAATGGATTGAAAGAAGCATCCCAACAGAAGACACGTCCTTAATATTAATATGTTCTCCAGTTTTCATGCACCCATTTGTAAATAATAAATTTAATATGTTAAAGTAAGCAATAGTGTGTATTCTTTTTTAAATATGATCTTCTGATATCCTATTCTGGTGTGGCCAAATGAATCAATGTGGGTCTTAAAGCATATTACAAGAATCCTTAAAGAAAGAAGATGGAATTCCTTGAAAAGCAAATGAGCAAAGTCAAAGAAATAGAGATTGCCATGAGAAAGGTGAAATAAGCCAAGAAACAACCAAGAATTGTGGCAAGGCAGCACCAGAATCCTATAGACTGTGAGACAAATCATAACCTCACTAACCCCTTGATCTGAGACTTCTGGACTCTGAAACTGTGCCAATAAATTATTTTTAAAAAGTCAGGACTTCCGGGAAGATAGCGGACTAGTAAGACACAGGAATCTCTTCTCCGGAAAAATAGCTAGAGGACAGGCTGAAGCAGCCCTGTAAAAGATCTTCTAGGGTTTAGGACAACAGGTGAAGGCTGCAAAGCACCCAGAGGAGAGAGGGACAAAACAGGGAAATCACGATGACAGAACCGTGAGTTGGAACCAACAGCGGATGCTGCTTCAGGCACCCTCCCCCACATTGTTTAGAATTCTAGGGCCTCTGGGCCTGTGACTACAGACACAGGGGGATCCAGGGATCTACCACTCCAGGAAAGGGGAGACAGAGGGACACAGCCTAATGCTGACCCAGTTTGTGACCAAAAATTTGGGCTGTGGAGCCCCACGGACCCTTCCACACAGTGGTTTGCCCTGGGAGTCCAAGAAAGACTGGAGAAATCCGACCCTCACAATCTCGCTCTCTTCTAGCCTGGACTAATTGTTGAGGCCTCCACAGGAGAAGGGACAGAGAGCCTGGGGCTGACCCTGCTTTTCACTTGCAGGTTTGGTCTGCCCTGTCCCGAGAGCCCTTCTTGGCTGGGTGGGACTGCACCATTGTTTGCCTTGGAGTCTGCAAGGGACTAAAGATATACAAACCTCCCAATCTCCTCCTCTACTAACAGGGACTGATTGTTGAGGACTCAGAGGGGAGTGGAAATATTTCCCAGCTGGGAAAAGGGAGGGGGCTGCCAGAGAAGACTGGAGAACTGTCTCAGAAACTTTGAATTACAAGGCTCTTATCCCCCAGACAGGAAGCTCTATCACATTGATCTGGTCTGTGTCACAACAAATACACTCCAACCAGGCATTATGTTGAGAGCTACCAACAAGTGCCAACTCCTGGTAAACCAAGGAAGTGCACATAAGAAATTTAAAAATAAGTAGGAAAGGCTTTTCCTGGCCTCTATAGCCTCCCTGCCCAAAGCCTTAGAGGAAGCAACGCTACAACCAATTACTGGGTCCAGTGGTCAGTTTTGAGCAACCAGCAAGACAATCCTAACAATCAAGGTTGAGCCAAAAATCAAAGAGATGTGATAACTCACAGCCTCCTGCCACTAAATCCCTATAAAAGAGAAAGAGATTGAGCATCTAAGTAAACTACATCTTAACCAGATGCCTAAACACCAGCAAAATATTATGAGCAATACTAAGAAAATAGAAGACATGGCCCAAGAAAAGGAATACATCAAAGTCACAGAACAGATGCAGAATTTGAGAGAACTAATCAGCGAGATGAGCACAAATTTCCAAAATCAAATTAATGAGATGAAAGACAAGATAGTTAAAGAGATAAATGACATCAAGAAGATATTGAGCAAATGCAAAGAAGAATTTCATATCCTGAACAGAAAAGTAATCGTGTTCATGGGAATGAAACACACAATAGGGAAGTCAAAAGCACATTTGAGACATACAACAGCAGACTCAAAATGATAGAAGAAAGAATCAGTGATACCGAAGACAGAGCAGCTAAAATTGAAGAAAGAAAAGAACAGAGAGAGAAAAGGATGGAAAAAATTGAGCAGGGGCTCAGAGAGTTGAATGACAACTCAAAATGCAACAACATATGTGTCAAGGGAATTCCAGAAGGGGAAGAGAAGGGAAGAGGGGCAGAAAGAGTATTTGAAGAAATATTAGTTGAAAATTTCCCAACTCTCACGAAAGAAATGAACTTACCTGTTCAAGAAGCACACCGTAACCCAATGAGAATAAATTCAAATATACTTATGCCAAGACACATACTACTCAGAATATCAAATGTAAAAGATAAAGATAAAATTCTCAGAGCAGCAAGAGAGAAGCAAATGATCATGTACAAAGGATGTCCAGTAAGACTTAGTGCAGTTTTATTTTCAGAAACCATGGAGGTGAGAAGACAGTGGCATGATACAATTAGGAAACTGAAAGAGAAAAACTGCCAGCTGAGAATTCTTTATCCAACAAACTGTACTTCAAATATGAAGGTAAGTATAAAGTGTTCACAAACAAACAGAAACTAAGAGAGTTTGCAGAAAAGAATCCATGTTTGCAGGAAATATTAAAGGAAGCCTTAGAACCTGAAAGAAAAAGACAGGAGAGAGAGTCTTGGAGGAGAGTATAGAAGAAAGAATAGCAGAAAGGAAAACCAGAAGAGTAAAACAAGAGATAAAAACAAGAGGACATATGAAAACCAAAGAATAAAATGGTGGAAGTAAATAGTGCATTTACAGAAATGTCATTGAATGTGAATGGATTAAACTCCCTAATCAAAAGATACAGGCTGATAGAGTGGATGGAAAAACATGAGCCATCCATATGCTGCTTACAAGAAACTCACCTTAGAACCAAGGATACAAACCAGCTGAAAGTGAAAGGGTGGTTAAAGATGCTCCACACGAATAGTAACCAGAAAAGAGCAGGGGTAGCTATACTAATATCAGACAAAACAGTCTTTAAATGCAAAAAAGTAATAAGAGATACAGAAGGCCATTATATATTAATAAAAAGGACGATCCACCAGGAACATATAAGAGTCATAAATATCTACGCACCTAACCAGGGTGCCCCAAAATATATGAGACAAACTCAGGCAAAACTGAAGGGAGAAATAGACATCTTTACAATAATCATTGGAGACTTCAACACCCCACTCCCATCATTAGTTAGAACTACTAGACAGAAGATCAACAAGGAAATAGAGAGCTTGAACAATATGATAAACAAGTTTGACCTAACAGGCATATACAGAACACTGCATCCAAATTCAGTGGGTTATACTTTCTTCTCACATGCCCATGGATCTTTCTCCAGGATAGATCATATGTTAGGTCACAATGAAGTTCTCAATAAATATTAAATGTTTGAAAGTATACAAAGCACCTTCTCAGATCATAATGGAATGAAACTAGAAATCAATAATAGACAGGAAAAAAGTAAACTTGCAAATGTGTGGAAACTGAACAA
>JAQZBX010053048.1:0-18979 GCA_029593785.1 Cabassous unicinctus | reverse complement strand
CCCTCACCCTCAAATATTATTGTGAAATTTCAGATCACCAAGATTAAAAATCAAATCATATTTTTTAAAAGTTTGTAAATCTTTGGAAATGAATAGAAATTGTTAAAGCATTAAAATGCAAAAATCTAGACAAAATATTAGCAAACTGAATCTTGTAATGAATAAAACAACATACCTAAAAAAATAAAAAGGCTCAAAGAAAACAAAAACAAACAAGAAAACAAAAAAAGAAAAAGGAAATATAAAAACAAAAAATTGAAAATAATTTAAATGTTCTCTGAAAGAAAAATAGGTTTCCTGTGAGGGATTAAGCAGCAGAAAAATATCAGAACCATCAGCAACAACACTGCAAATACAAAATAGTATTACAATACCTTCAAGTGGCTGAGGGAATAATATTTTCAACTCTGAATTCTGCTCCTGCCAAATTGCCAATCAACTGTGAGGAGAGATAAGAATGCTTAACTTTACCTCCCAGTCACCTTATCTTGCAAAGTTCACAAACAAGACAATGGAGTCCTGAGAGAGAAGAAGATACAATCCAGGAAGCAGTAGAGCAAACACAGACAAGCAGGTTAGGAACTCTCAGTCAGGAGGCTCCATCCCAGCTCAGGAAGGCCTCACTCCAGATGGAAACATCAAGAAGGATGGTGCCCAACAGCAAGGATTTCAGATGGAAAGCTCAAAATGTTGGAAGAAATTGAGGATGTGATAAAAGCAGATACTGTAAGAGAAAAGAAAGGCAATGAGAAACTCCATTAAAACAAAACATTTAAAAGAAAAAAATAAATACACATATAAAACTTAAGAGTAATAGGGAAAATAGGTGATAGGATGAATTAATAGTGCCAGAATCTTCCTGACAAGGTGGAAAGCTGCAAGATTTTGCTAAAATTTAAGGAATTCAACACTACAATGAAAAATAGGAAAGAAACCACTGTAATTATATGTCTACCATGGGATGAGGGTGCAGGAGAGCTTGGGAGTCAAAGAAGCTCACACTTTCTGTCCAACAGGTGGTAACAAGTGAGGTCAGGGGGCACTGGAGGGGGAAGCAGAGGGGCAACAGCTCTTTCCTTCCATTTTAACTCCTTCATCACTGTCTTACAATTTAGCCATGAGCATATTTCATTGAGCAAAATAAATTAAAATTAATCAGAAATAACTGTGGGAAGAGCCTCTGTTCCAGTGACACAATTTCTGGGTCTAATCAGACAACACTGGATTAAAGTGAACATTCTGACCCTTCTACCCTTGTGCACCCTGAAACAAGAGGCAAGGGGGTCATGGTATCTGTTGCAGAAATAATTGTCCTGTCTAGAGCAGACCCACCTATGGGGCTAGGATCATCCAGGGCACTGAGGGGCACAGTAGTGCTGTCCAGATGGGGCATCATGAAGCCCAACTACTGGCCCTGGACCAGCTAACCACTCTAGAAATAAATTTCCATGGATGACACCAGTGTGAGGGACATCAGCCACAATCCTGATGTGACCAGTGTGGGTCTGACAGGTCACTGCCAGCAGTCAGAAGGCAGAGGCCAGGCCCAGGGCACATGGGGGGCCAGGGGGCAGTGCAAAGGCCCAAACCCTCCACCAACATCTCTGTGCCTTGCAGAGACCTGTGGGGCAAACAAACACCACCCCTCAGTGGGCAGAAGCTCCTGCAGGTTGGTGCCTGAGAAGAAATTCCAGCCATGTTAGGGAATCCAGGTTCCCATCTGGGCTCAGCCATGATAGGCTGTGGGGCCCACACATCAGGAGTCACACTGCTCCCCTGTCCTCCTGCAGCATATGAGATGAGAGGACTAGAGGCTGGGCCTGAGGGCCTGGCCACTAGGACACTTAATTAATATGGTTGCTGGAAACCTGAAACTCATTAGCAATTGTGCTTACAATGGCTGCAAAGGGAGCACTAATACAAGACTGAAAACTGAGAAGGATTAGCAAGAGCCTCAAAACGGAGTCAACAAATGATGGTGCATTAAAGGAACATGAGGCAGTAGCTAGTGATTTTCAGAATTAATATTCATTGAATGTTCACTGTTTCTCAGACTGAACTCCAAGCCTTTGGTTAACCCCAGATAATCTCTAAAGCAACTCCTCACAGCAACTCCTATCACTAGCCCCATTACACAGGTGGGAAAACAGTGGCACAGAGAGGTCAAGTGACCCTGCCCAAGGTCACACAGCAAGGTAGGCCAGGCCTGGAAGTGAACCAGCCAGGAAGCCATGAGAGATTCTGATATGAGAGCATTTAAAGGAAAAGGAGGAACAGAGGTTTTGGGGAGAATCCAAGAGCTGCATTTCAAAAACTGTAATAATTTCGAACTAGGGAAATGGTTATCAATCATGCCAACAAAATCTGCAAGTGCAATCTGCCAGGAGTCACTATACTGCCAAAGCTGTGTAAGTTGCTGTTTGGTAAGGTCCAATATAATCCTGTCAGGTCTTTAGCTAATAATTGTCTTAATCAATATCTTCTTTTAGCAATGATAGCAGTAATTTTATCAGGATATGTTGAAAGCTTCTTTGTGCCTTTATTAGGTAGGAATATCCATTCTATAATGCCTTCACCCTGCCATAATATTCCAGTAGGTGAGTGTATAGATGGAAATATTAGAAGTGACACAGGGAGAGTTAAAGAAATCCTAGTCAACTGGCTATTCTGTATTCTTTGCTCAACCCAGCGTAATTCTGCCAAGGCTTCCGACGATAAACTCCGTGGACTATTTAAATTGGGGTTATCGTTAAGAGTATTAAAAAGATTGGTTAGGGCATAAGTAGGAATTCCAAGAACTGGGAGTACCCAATTAATGTCTCCTAATAATTTTTGGAAATCATTTAAAGTATGTAAATGATTGGTATGAAATTGAACCTTTTGAGGAGTTATAATATTTCCATTTATTGTGTGGCCAAGATACGGAAAAGGAGCTTGTGTTTGAATCTTTTCCTCCACTATTTGTAATCCACATTGTGGCAAAAGGTTTTTGTCATTGAAAACAATTTGTGTAAAATTATCTTTCGTTCAGCAGCAAATAAAATATCGTCCATATAATGGATGATCAAGGTATCAGGGAATTGATGATGTAAAAACTGCAATGGCACATTGACATAATATTGACACAATGTAGGACTATTCATCATCCCTTGAGGTAGCACTTTCCATTGATACCTTTCTGTAGGGGCGGCATGATTAGGAGAAGGTATAGTAAAGGCAAATTTTTCTCTATCCTCCAGATAAAGGGGAATATTAAAAAAAATTTCTTTTAAATCTATTATAAGAAGATGCCAATCTCGAGGAATCATAGT
The DNA here is from genome assembly GCA_029593785.1 of Cabassous unicinctus. Lineage (NCBI taxonomy): Eukaryota > Metazoa > Chordata > Mammalia > Cingulata > Chlamyphoridae > Cabassous > Cabassous unicinctus. Next base: position 15,668 of record JAQZBX010053048.1, on the reverse strand, counting down.
TGGAGAGGGGAGACCAGGTTGAAAAGGGCCTATGGGTTGAATGACTTTATTGACTTCCCTAAGATCTGTAAGCATATGCCATTTTCCTGATTTTTTCTTTATAACAAACACAGGTGAATTCCATGGGCTAGTAGATGGTTCTATATGTCCTGCAGTTAACTGCTCTTCTACTAGAAGTTTAAGGGCTTCTATCTTATCCTTTGTAAGGGGCCACTGCTCTACCCATATGGGTTTAGTTGTTAACCATTTAAGAGGCAATGGGAAGCCCTGTTTTACAGTGTCCCCTACTCTAAATTTGGATATCCTATGCCTCGAAAATCTCCAGGAAATCGTGTTTGCAAATCCATAGAAGAGGAATATTGCATTGTAGTAATAATATGTTTAGCATTATCAGAAATTTGAGGAATGTTTAAATAAGTCCCCCATTGATTAAGTAAATCACGTCCCCACAAATTAAGTGCACATCTGCAACATAAAGTTGCAGCGCTCCCTTTTGTCCTTCCGGACCCTCTACTTTAAAAATCTGAGTACTTTGATAAACATCTGTCATTGTTCCTATGCCAGTGAAGACTGTAGGGACCTTTTGAAGAGTCCAAGCCTGAGGCCAAAACCTTTTTGCTATTATGGAGACATCAGCCCCTATGTCCAATAGTCCCAGGAAAATTTTTCCATTTATTTTTATAGTAATTTCAGGTCTTTCATCTCCAATTGCTGTCTGCCAATAAACCTTATGACCTGTTGAACTGAAACCTCCTGTTCTTTTTATCGGCATGAAAGAGACTTGTGATACGGCAGTAAAAGAAGTTGAGTGATATGATCACCAGACTCAATTTGATAGGGAGTTAAAGTTTGTAACAAAACACAAATTTCTCCATCATAGTTGGAATCAATGACTCCCGTTTACACCAAAACACCTTTGGCTGTGACCAATTATAAGACCAACATTATGCACTGGAATAGGCCCCTTAATGCCTGTTTTTATTTTTTGAACACCCAAAGAGGGAGTCACTAATTTAGTTTCAGCCGAGGGAAGATCAACAGCCGCACTACCTTTAGTAGCAGCTTTTAATTCTGTGACATGTCGGAGTGGACAACTCCGTTGCTGACTGGGTATGTCTGAGCCAGCATGGATAGAGTGCTCATGTTGTTTTTCCGAGGGCCCTGAGCTAGGCCCACTCGGGAGTTTCCCGACTTATTAATAGGTGTGCCGTTTTTATGGTATCTCGAATGGCACTCATTAGCCCAATGTAATCCCTTTTGACATACGGGACAAATGCTATTGAGGACAGATTTATTGTTACCACTAGATGGAGTTCTATTAACAGTTTTGACTCGACAGCTTTTTCTTTTGTGTCCAGGTTTTCCACACTTAAAGCATATTAAAGTACTGGTCATAGGATTCTGTCCTTTTATAGCAGCCGCAAGGAGACTCATACTGTAAGTATTAGAACCAATATCTTGACAGGCCTTAATATAATCCTGCAAAGTACCCCCTACCGATTTGATAGGATGCAAAGCCTTTTTACATTCATTATTAGCATTGTCAAAAGCCAAAATTTGAAGAAGCATATCCCTAAGATTGGGCTGAGTAACAGTTTTTGTAACTATATCCGTCAACCTCACAATGAATTCAACATGGGGATCTGCATTTCCTTGAGTTATTTTTGCAAAAGATCAAGTAGCTTGACCAGGAGTTGTAATATACTTCCATGCAGCAAGACAACACATACAAATTTGAACAATGGCCACATCTTCATATTGCAATTGTCGGGGCCTTCCAAACCACTGACCTATCCCCAGTAACTGTTCTTCTGTAATAGGTATGGGAGGATTTTGTTGTTGATTCCAGTGTGCCACAATATTGGCTTCATCAGTCCACCAAGTCTTAAATTGTAAAAACTCAGCTGAATTCAGCGTATCCCAATCCCAAGGTATTAGTCTATCTGCTTGTGCAAGCCCTTGCACCAATCCAAAAGTATATGGTGAATTTACCCCATATTGAGTACATGCCTGTTTTAACTCTTTAATAGTTTTAAAAGGTATAGGAATGTGGTCATACTGTATACCTCCCTGAGGATATTGTGCATTAGGTTGAACCTGTGTAATGGTGAATGGAAAAGCAGATAGGAGTTGAATAACATCTGAATCTCCAGCTCAACTACCTTGTACTATACTTTTCATAATTGCAGAGGATGGGGCAGGAACAGTAACAGACACCCTAGAAGGATCATCAAATGAAGTAAGAAATGGATTAAATGGAGCTGCTGGGGGCATTTGTTCAAATGTTAACAGATCGTCTCTAAAGGTTGAAGGCATTATGACGGCAGGAAAAGTTCCGTATGCCCCTTTAGAAGCAAGTTTCTTATTTTCCTCCATCATTATAGATGAGGGGATATTAACCAATTGTTCTTTTGTCAATGTTTCATTTTCATTTTCATATGGATTTGCATCATCCTCTAAGGGATCCAATAAAGGTTCAGCAACTGCAACATCCTCTTTAGATTCCTTATTTTCTTCTGATTGTAATGGCTCAAGAGCCAAAGAAATAAGATTGCACAAAGACCACATATGTAAAGGACTCGGTTCTCCCTTTTGATAAGCCCTCTGTAAGGCTTTCATAACTAATTTCCATTGCTTTAAGTTCAATATATTACACCCTTTTGGCTGAAACCAATAGCAATGCTTCTGCACTAAAGAAAACAGTTCCTCAAAAGCCGAGGATTTAACAGCAACACCAGTGCTTTTCAATAATGTTTTCAACACATTAGAGTACCCTTCAAAGCTCAACTGATGATTCCTCATTTCCCTGATGTCCCAAGGATGAAACTTACTTTTCTGGAAACCGCTTGTTAAGGAGCACCTTGGTCCGCCGCGCACTGGCCGTGAAATTGTGCCTTCAGGTCTCTGTTCGGGCGCCAGATGTTGAAACTCTGGAACTGGTACCATGAAGACGGTGCCACAGATGAAAGACAAGAGACAGAAATATGCTAAAGATGGGGTCAGGGGACCCTTCACCCTAGGGGATAAGAGTCCCTCTGCACAAACCATGATGACTTTTATTAAGATGACAGAACAAAGCAATGAAAAGTGCGCCTGCGCTAACTAATGTCATAAGAACATGGTTTTCACCTTGATGTATATCTTTTCCTATTCTTTCTAAGTTCAGCACATGCTCACCTTTCTTTGAACCTTCATACAGGTACGCATTAGATTTTATCTTAGGTATAACATGTTTTTTGTTGTGTTCTAACTTAAGTGTGGCCTGTTTATGTTCCCAGGCTGTTTGCCACATACCAAATTCTTACATGTTCTCCTTCAAATGCTGACCTGCCTATATTTAAAATTTTGAAATTTTTGTCAACACAGGTTCATTAACATTAAGTTCAATTTTTAAGAATATTGCATTGACATTACTTATCTTGATGACTCTGTTTGTTGATGCCTCACTCACCTCACCATACTCTCAGCCCTATTTGGAAAAAATAGTAGTCAGGGAAGCATGGTCTGGCCTTGTGGACCCAGGCTGCAGGGAGGGTGGGCCTCCACCTGCTGTGTCCTTGCTCTGAGGAGTGACAGTGGAGCCCAGCATGATAGAGGAGGAAATTCATGGGGGGAGCCTAGATCATACCCCAGAAAAATCTCTGTCTTCAACTGGAGGCACAGACTCCTCAAACCCATCTGACTCTTTAAGCAAGGTTGTAACTGTGAATCATTTTTGTTACAGCAAGAAAAAGGGCTGTACCTAAGTATGTGTTTTAGTGCTGGGTCTGCTGTAAATTGAGGCTCGCTTTTTCCCATTCCCTGCACCCATGCCAGTCTGCCTTCTGAGGACACTGTCCAGCCCCAAAGAAAGGAAGGACTCAATTACTCCCTCAGGCTCCATCTAAGTTCCCTCTGGCCTCCATGAACTACTACCCTGGACATCAGACACCCTCTCTCCTCTCCTGGAAGATGTCTGTTTCACACAGAGCTACCCAGAAGCCTGGGTCCTGGGGATTTTGTTCCAGTAAGGGGTCCAGAATTATGCCCAACAAAATTGATACATATCAATAAAGCATACAATTCATCCAAAGTGTACAATCAATGGTATTTGGTATAATCAAATAGTTGTGCATTCATCACTTCATTCATTCTTAGAGAATTTTCCTTATTTCAAAAATAATAATAATAATAAACAAAAACAGACAAATAAACAAACAAGAAAATTCTCAATTCTCAATCTCTCTATGCTTCCCCTGCTGTACATAGCTGCTATTTTTGGCAATTGCACATTTTTAAAAATTTACTAAGTGGTGTTACTGAGATATATTAACATACCATACACTCTATCCAAAGTTTATAATCAATGGCCTTTAGTATAATCCCAATGTTGTGTATTCAAAATCACAAAAAGTTTTAGAACAATTTCATTACTCCAAAAAGAAAACTCCAGGGAAGCGGGTGTGGCTCAATCGATAGAGCTCCTGTTTATCATATGGGAGGCCCTGGGTTTGCTTCCTGGGACCTCCTTGTGAGGGCAGGCCAGCCGGCCCATGCAGCAGGGGGGGCGGCTGGTGCAGCAAGACCTCACAGCAGGAAGCGGGTGTGGCTCAATCAATAGAGCCCCCGTTTACCATGTGGGAGGGCCCGGGTTCGCTTCCCGGGGCCTCCTTGTGAGAGCAGGCCGGCCCGCGTGGCGCGGTGGGCTGATGCAGCAGGACCTCACAGGAAAGGGGAGATAAGCAGACACGGAAAAAACACACAGCGAATGGACACAGCAAACACAAGCAGCAAGGGGGGGGATAAATAAATAAATAAATAAATCTTTAAAAAAAGAAAAGAAAACTCCAAACCCCTTAGCAGACCTTCCCCAGCCTTATGTAACTACTAATCTAATTTTAAACTTTATAAATTGATTTATATGTACATTTTATATAACTGGAATCATACAATATGTAGTACTTTGTGTCTGGTTTCTTTCACTTAGCATAATGGGTGTAGTGCAGGAAGGTCAATTCTGGGAAGGCTGACTGAATACTTTGCTATTACAAAGAAACGACATGGGGAGGCTGCAGCAGTCATGTCCCAATGACAGCCATTGGGCAGCAACTGTACCATACATTGGGATGACAAAGATTATATAGGGCTAGACAGCACAAAGAGGGGGTTTTACTAAGGAATAGAGCAGCTTGAGGGTGCACATAGCCTAGTAAATGATTAGCAGTGAGAGACCACACAAATGCAACAGTGAGAGGTTGCATGTACACAACAATGAGGGGCAGCACGCATGCAGGTTAATGATTACTATACCTAGAGTCCTGTGTGAAGCAAGTATTTCATGTCCCTATAATAGACTTTTTTTTTTTGGTCTGATATGAACATCTTGTAGTATTAACATACATATTTTCAGCTTCAAAGAAAAATGCCCTTATATATGCAGTTGTACCCATATTCATATTTCACATGTGGATTTACTATGATATATAGTTTCATATTACATTTTTTAGCTTTCCTTTAATAATATACATGGCCTTAGGCTTTCCCTTTAAACCTCTTTCATATCCACAAATAGTACTGCTAGTTACTCAGGGGAGCCCTAAGCAACTTAATTTCTGTCCATAAAGAGATTTTTAAAAATGTTACCAATAAATTAGGATGGAGGAAAGTGCAGGAATTGCCAGAAAAGCTATAAAGGGGAAAAAGAATAAGGGGGAACATACCCTAACAACTATTGGATAAACTGTTAAGAATAAACACTGTATACAAGAGACAAAGTGATTTTACCCTATGTATATTTGGAAGAAGGCTTCAAGGCCAGAAGCCTGGTGAGGGGTTTCATGGAATTTAATTCCATGGAGTGGAGAGGTGGGCTCATTAGGAGGCTGAGCTAGATGGTCTTTCAGCCTTCTGTCATCAGGAATTAAAACATGTGTTCAGCTAACTATGATGGAGGAATGTGCAGGAATTGCCAGAAATTTTCTGAAGAGGAAAAGGAATGAGGAGGAACCTGCCCTACCAGATGCTGAATATGTTAGGAATCAACAGTGTATGCAGGAAACAAAATGGTGATGACCATCATGACCCCAATGATCTTAAATCTATGAGACCAATCCTAACCTATTGCTATCGCTAGTTTTCAGAGAGGACCAGTAAATTGCCCAAGGACACAGCTATTAAGTAATTTACCTGAGAATCCACCCCAGATCTAGTCTGGGTTCAGGTAAGAAAAGAAAATTGAGAAATGCAGGGCATGTTTGTTTAAGATGTGTTAAAGATTACATTTCAGATTAAGAGCATGGAGGAGGAGAAAGACAGCCTAGGTTTGCAATGGGCATTGGTTAAATGCATGCTGGCATTGCCTTCTGCTGCTATACCAAGCTCCATTAGATATGAAGGTTTTAAGGAATTTGTCCTGAACTGCTGAGTTTGGGAGTGTGGGCTTTAGAGTCTGACAATCATGGGTTCAAAATCTGAGCTGCCACTTACTGGCAGAGGTCTTTTGGAAAGTGTTTTAAAGTATACTGGATCTGTTTCTTCATAGTAAACAGGGAACAGTCAGCCTAGCTCAAAATGTCAGGTTAAGACATGTTTTTAAACAGAAGCATCTTACCTGGGACTTATTGAGTTCACAGCAACCAATAAAAGTAACTGCTTTTCAAAGAATGAAAAATTAGAATCATAGTATTTGTGGAATTGTTCTTAAACCTAATTTAAAAGTGCATAGTACTTTATGTGACATTTTGGCAGGTTTCATTGCTGGTTAAAATTTATTAGTGCTTTATGGGTGCTGAGTATATTCACTGAGTATCTAGTGTGTCCTAGAGAAAGGCCCCATGACCACATTCCCAGAAAGTTTCACTGTAAGTAGGAGATTTGCTGCAGTAAAAGAGGTATTCAAATGCAGACCAAAATCCTCTCATTTCCATCCAGTTTCCACCTTTGTCCCAATGCTTGAGCCTCACTACAGTTGGTTAGGATCACTCTAACTCAGCCCTGTTAAAATCTTTGTTTTGCCTTTCACTCCTTAAAAATGAACTTAAAAATAGAAAAATATGGCATCATCTTATAAAAATGAGAAAAGATTAACAGACAGGAGAAAATGAATATACCTTATTATTTCATCCCTCCAGGAGCAACCAGGGTTTAGTAATGTGGCACATATCATTTTATCTCTATGCTGTCCAGGTGGGCTCCTGTCTTGAAAGCTTTTTCACAGCATGCCATTTTTATAGTACAGTGCATCATGATCACCTTTCAGGCCAGGAAGTGGTCCTCCTCTGATTCTGAGTCCATCCTCTGCGCATCCATGGTTTATGTGACAAACCTGCCACCAGATCCATGGAGTGTTCCCAGATTCTCACTTGAAGCAATTCAGAAGAGTTTACCTTCCTACTTAATTCTTTTGCATGTGCTAAGCAGTGAAGCCAGAGCTCTTTCTTTCCAGGTAGCCCTGCCCACTCTTTAAAAGCCAGTGCAAAGCCTCCATCTCTCACCTTGAGAAGGTCTTCCCTGCTTGTGGAGGCTCAAAATCCAGCCTTTGATTTGCTCCCTAAAACTGCAAACTCTACAAAGGAGATCCTGGTATTCACCAGGATGTTTACCATTCACATATTTACTAGATGTCTTAAACCAGGATTTTAGCAATTTAGTAATTACCCAACAATTACTTGACCAGGTCAAGGAGAACACTTAATGTTCCCAGGACATCCTCAGGCCTCGCTTTCCCTTCTCTCCATTGTGCAGCTGAGCCCTCAAGCCCAAGGCAAGGAGAGGTCAGGCCTTCAGGGGGTCAGGGCAAAGCTCAAAGTCTCCAATGTTGCACTGCAGAGCCGTGTTCTGGAAGTTACCCCTCCAGGCCCCTCCAGCTTTTCCATCAGGGACCCCGTACCATTCCTGGGGTGGAAGGACCAGCCTCTTCCACAGGAGCCTCTGCTCAGACCCGGCCCACTGCCTCCTTGGGGTATGGGTTTGCAAAGGTTCTGTTCTCCACCTGTCCAGCTCCTTGGAGCCAGAGAGGATTGTGCAGTCACAGAGAGCCGGGGGTCTCCATGCCATGGAGCTATGGAGCAAGGGATTTCCTATCCCAGCCCCTTCTTCAACTAGCATCTCTAGAATCAGCCTTGTCTCTGCAGAGTACCTTAGGGTCAAAGGAATGGGAGATCAAAGTTCATCACTTCCTACACCTCCCACTACCCCTGACCCCTGCAGGTGGGGGAGTTCTGGTACTCCCCACCCTCCTCACAGCCCACAGGGTTTTGTACACTTCTGCTCCCACTTGCCCACCCATATCCACTCCCAAGGGGCCTGGGTCCCAACCCATGGTGGGCTCTCTTTCAGGGCCCTGAGGACAGGTCTCCCATCAGCAGGACCCTGGCCTGGTAGGTCACAAGAGTGGACAAGGTAAGGGCACAGAGAGAGTGCAGTAGGGTGTGGGAGCACAGGGGGATGGGGTTCCACCCAGGTTCCTTCTCCACATGGTCCAGAAGCTCTAGTAGAAACTGCCCAGCCCCTTCATGGGGGAAACAGAATTCCACAGGTCTTTGCAAACTGTCAAGGGTGCCCCCAAATCCCATGCACAGGAAACAAGGCAGACCCGGGTCGAGGGGTGGTGTCAGCACTCATGGGCAGGATTGGAGTGGGTGCAGCCCACATTTGTAGCACCCATGACCCCACATGGCCCTGGCTGTAGGCTGCGGCACTGCATTGGCACCCAGGCCTTCCCCAAAGGTGCAGGCAGAGACCTCCTGGAGAAATGCTTTGCCCTGAGCAGGTGTAAATGTCAGCAGAGAGCAGTCTACACAGGGTCCCAGGGTGAGTTCAGGTGGAGGTGGCTGGGGAAATGACCAGAGGCAAAGGTTCCAGGGGAAGTCCCACAGCTCTGAGAAGAGTCTGAGAAGTGGGACTGCCACAGCAGTATGCTGAGGGGCTTTCTTGGGCTCTTCCATGCAGAGCTATGGGTCTGCCCTGACAGATATCAGGGTACTGGGCAGGTGGTTGTCCCCTGCGGTACAAATGCTGAGCAAGTTTCCTCTACTCCATTCCCCCTTAAATACCCAGGCCTAGAAAGACCCAGGGCCCAATTCAAAACCATGGTCCATTTCTGATCTTAAATTCTGGTCTCTGGGACAGACTGCCCACTTGCAGTGGAAGCCTTGCCTCCAGCTACCCCTCCCCATTTTCTGCCTCTTTCAAGAGTCTAGTGGAGAAGGGTCTCTGCTGAAGCAAATGGGGATGGTGAGAAGAGCCCTCCCCAAGTAGAAGTCCCATAAATGACACTCTTTTGAAGAGGGTTACAGGGTCTTCCACCCCTTATCTGAAGTCCAGAGTCTCCTGCAGTTGGTGAGGTGTGCAGAAGATATGGTCTCCTCTGGGCTGCTGTTGAAGGTCCTGATTCAGGTTCTGGGGACAGATGGGCCACTAAAATCTGGAAGGTGGGGTCTGGAAACTAAAACCAGTCACCCTGGTTGAGCAATGTGCAAAGGGAAGGAGGAGCAGCAGCTGGGGCTGGCAAGAACCATCCTGGGAATTCCAAGGGCACCTGGCAAAGGTCAGCAAGGATGGAGAGAATGAGAAAGACAGAGCACACCACCAGGATAGCAGGACAGACAGGCCCAGACATCTGTCCTTTATGGACTTGTAGGTTCTAACTGCCCTTTGGGATGCAGTTTGGCCATATCAGTGAATAATTTTGATATCTAAAACCCACTGAACTTTAACTTCACACCTAGAAATCCATCTTATAGAAAAAAGAGTTCAGAGGTGACTAAAGACATTCTGTTTGGAAACGCAGAAACTAGGCTGCCCTTAAGTACTCAAGGAGGGACACAATTCAGCAAACTCTAGTCCTCCTTTGGCAGAACATGTGTCAGAACTTGGTGTATGGACAAGACCATGGGTGTGATATCAGGCAGACTCAGGGTGGCAGAAGCAATTGGTACCTCTTTTTTCTTATGTGAAAATGGGTGTATGTGCACGTTGTGAGATTTGTATAAACTGAGGGAAAATGCAGAAGGCCCAGGAGTCCACCTGCCAGTGCTAAGATCTAGAGATTACAGGTGGGGGTGTACTCATGCATTCTGGGGGAGCAATGTGGCCTTCTGGGTGTAGATGGGTCAGTGCTTGGACAGGGAGGCCAGGCTGCTGGGGTCACCTGCTTGGCAACCCTAAGAAATTGCCTCAAATCTCTGAACTGGTTGTCCACACCTGCCAAGTGGGGCAGCTCTAGAGACCATCTCACAAGCTCCCATGAAGGGAAGTGAGGCAAAGCGCACATGCAGGACTCGACCCAAAAGGGTCAACAAGGAACACTGCTAAGCAGGAGCTTTCCTTTCCTTGTGTACTTTTTTCATTGTTGGGCCTGGCTGGGGATGGGTCCCTCAGCTGCCTGAGCCAGTGTGGCCCAGGAGGGCAGAGGAGAGGTTCAGAGACAGATGAACTGTGCAGGGTGGCCCTGCACACAAGTATGGCCCTCAGCTGGAGATCCTTGAGGACTGTGTTCTTTGGTGATTTGGGAGGAAATTCTGAAGGACATCTGGCCCCCACTCCTGCCTTTATGTGGGTGGCTGTGTGGAGGTGGTATGAGGATGGGGAGGGCATGGGTGGTGCTGTATGCATTATTTGGTGCCCTTGACCATTGCTTTGGTGACTGTTCTCTGTGTTGGCAGAGTGGACCCTTGGCCCAAGCGGCAATGCAGAGCTTCCTGGTGCTGCTGAGGGAGAGCGGGTAGTCTGTACTTCCAGCCTTGTAACTGGTGGCCCTTGCAGGAAGGCTGTGCTGGGACCTGGAGGATCACTTGTCCCAGGCAGAACCCTTGGTGGAGTCACTGCTTGAGTGCTGGCTTCACCTGCACCTGCTGGACAGTGAGGACATGGTTCTGGTGTGTGCATGCTTGCCCAGCAGGAGCAGCACCAGGCCACCCACCAGCTCCTGGAGATGAATCTGGGGCAGAGGGGCAGGAGGGCAGAGTGAAGTGTCCACCAGCTCAGTCAGGTGGTCCAGGGAGGCCTCTCTGAGAAGGTGCCCCTTGTATTGATGCCTGAAAGTTAGATGGGGCCACCACACCAATAGCAGGAATGAGTCCAGTCTGTGCAGCTCAGAGCAGGTGGGGAGGTTCTGTGAAGGGTCCCCAAAGTCTCCAAGCAGGCAAGGGCATGCTGAGTTACAATCCCAGAGGCCTGGGCATCACTTGGCAGGGTTCTTGCAGCCATGAGAGCTCCCAGTCCAGTGAGACCAGGGTTTATCTAGTGTCCTTGAAAAACACTGAACAATTCTCAGTGTCTCCAGATGAAATTTTGGCATCTTCACACAAACAGTCCCAAGAACACTGGTTCAGTGAGTGCTTGTGGTGATAAAGGTCATCATGGGCCTTGGGAAGGCTCACTGTGGTGACTGATGACGTTAAGTAAATGGTGGACAACATGCCTGGGCCAAGGCTGTGCATCCTTGGTTAACTGGAGAGTTCAGTAAGTGGAAGCAGGTCATTCCACGGTGATTGGTGCATCATGCCACAGAAAGGGTCCCTCCTCCTGCTCAGGCTAGAGTGCAGAGCCTGAGGTTAGCCTTGCTGGGGAGGTGAAGGTCCTTCCCAGCAGATGTGGTCCAAGCAGCCATGGGCTGTACTTCTCCTCTCTCTGGGCATGTGGTCAGAGGCCCATGCTTTGCCTTCTCCTTGCCTTGTGTTCCCCACCTGGTAGGATGAGGCTCAGAGCTGTGCTCAACTCATGGGAGAGTTGAGGGGGTCCAAGGAGTATGGTCCCTCAGGGATGATGTGTGTCCCATGGCCCTGTGTGGTGACCTGGCTCCCGCAGGGCCATACTGCCAGTGGGTGGTAGGGATTGCACCAAGGCCATTTTCCACCTTCACCAGTTGGTCACTCAGGGGCTTTTGTAAGCAGTGGAAGTAGGATTCACCCCAGAGCCCCAGCCTCCAGGCCTCTGACACAGGTATGTCTCCTTCCTGGAGGTCAGGAGCCTGGGTTCCAGTTCTCATGCACTCCAGGAGGATGAAGGTGGCCAGGGCTCAGCATGCTGCTGAGCTCTGCTGGAAGGCACACTGGAGCTGGTGTAGCTCTGTAATGACATCTACTATGAGCTGGACAGGAAGAGGCTGGGCATGGCCATACTGACCCCCATGCAGAGGTTCCACTGAAAGAAGAGGTAGGCTTTGGGTATGGGTTTTTGTTTACCCGCGGAACTCTCCCATGGTCCAGGGGCTGAAATCACAGAAGTGGGAACAGGAAACAGAACTTATCCATAAGTGCCCCCTTAGCCAGCATTGATCCAGCACCCACCATGTGCCCTTGCTGGGCAACACTTGTCACCTGCTCTCATCAAGGTCTGGCTGCAAATGCAGGGTCCACAGAGCAGGGTGGTTGGGGGCTGAGGAGCATTATATATGGTGTTGCCTTGGTCTGGCATGGTGGCAGGTGCTGCCAGGACAAGGCCAGGATGCAGGGGAGCCTGGCATCCTGGAGGGTAGTCAGCAACTGTCCAGGAAGTGGGTAGACAGTGGGGGCAATATGGTGTCTGTGTGTGCAGGTGGGAGTGGTTTAGAAACCTTAAAAAGTGTATGAGCTTCTTTGCTCTTGGGCACAGGAAAACAGAATGTGGGCCAGGTTTGACATGCAGGACTGGTTTGCCCTCCTGTCCTGGAGGAACAGCAGGAGGCTCCTGGCACGGTGCTCCTCACCAAGCTGTCCATGACTCTGGGCACTGGGAGAGACATTTTGAGAGGGAGGAATGAAGTTCCATTTGGGTGTGTGATGTGTGAAATGCAGTGTAGTCTCCTGTGGGGTTGTTCAATAGGCACTTGGATATCAAGTACTCAGCAGACAGTTATTTGTACATCACTTTTTTCTTATGGAAATTTTCAATATACATAGAAGTAGAGAGAATAGCAGTGGGAATTGTTATCCTGCTTCAACAGCTCTCAACTATTAGCAGGAGATGTGTGGGGTTGTGCCCAACCATGGTGCAATGAGAGAGGGGGAGAGAGGGCTGAGGGCTGAGACCCTCTTTCTCTGACCTTCAGGGACTCATCCCTGGAAGTCTCCAGACAGAGCAGAGAGAGGAGTTGTCAGCAGAGGGAGTCAAGAGGGCATGTTGCGTGAGATAAGAGGGACATCAGAAGGGCATGCTGTTCTGGAAGCTGAGCAGATGAGGTCTGTCCAAGAGGGGTGTCAGATTGAAGTGTTTGGTGAGCTGGACCACGATGCTGAGGCATGACAGGCAGGTCAGAGTGTGCCATGGAAATTGGCAAAGAGTCTGCAGCAGGAGACTAGATCATTCTGAGATGTACTGTGGGAGTGGGGAGCAGCATCTCAGGCCAGCTGGAGAGGTGGGGGAGAACAGAGCGGCAGATGTGTGAGATGGGAGATATACAGACACCCCAGCTAAGGGAATGACTCAGAGAAGAAAGGCTGGTGGTGCTGAAAGGAAATGGATGTTGTGGGAGTACTGGGCAAGGCAGGGGTGGGTGTGGGAGCCATCTGGGGTCTGGTGGTCAGCCTGGGAGCAGGCTGGGTGTGGGACAGGGAGGCACTTTTCATTTGGTTACTTTCCATTGCTGTGAAATTAACACCGAGTTCCTCAGTGGTGAGGAGCAATGAGGGCATGGGGGGCTGAGGGAAGAGCAGGAGGGTGAAGGCATTGTTGAGGCAAGTGGGCAGGCAGCCCAGGTGCTGGGTATACACTGAGACGGTATTTGCTAGAGACTCATTGGTGGGTGTGCCTTCCCCAAATGGGAGTGGGGGGCATGGGTGAGTGTGACCAGCTTGGGGTTGTGATGAGAGAGCAGGACAGAGCATTTGGTGTGGTGGGGGATGGAATTCCCAAGTCCAGGGGCTGTGCAGAATGGGGAATGGGGACAGTCATTGATCACAATGACAACACTGATGTCCCAGGGGCTCCTATGTTTGCATGCATGAGAGCCTACCAAGTAGGGGTGCCCAAGGAGTGGGGCTGGTGTGGGGGTGGGCCTGCTGTCACTGGCCATGAGTGCTACTTCCCAGGCCTGCTTATCAGTACTAGACAACAAGGAGGTTACAGGACAAGGCTGGGGACCCTGTGTGGGATGAATCACCTAAGAGCCATTTATATGGCAGGAGTGACCACAGGACAGGGCCCCAATCAGGATCCCAGGGAACTGGGGTGGGCAGGACAGCAGGGATGGGAGAAGGGGAGGAGCTGAGGTGGCCAGGGGAGGGAGAATGCTCTGGGGTGGAGTGATGTTGAGGCCCCCAGAGGGAAGCAGGTGTGCAGGTGCTGCTCCCAGCAGGCAACAGGTGAGGGAAGGGGCTGGTGGAGGCCATCACCTCAGGGGACTGGTCCTGAAAGTGACAGGGAGTTCAGCCCCAGGGCACAGCTCTGCCCAGAGGTGAAGAATACCAGGAGCCATTGAATGGGCTAAGTAGGCAGCCCATTCTATGACCCACACTGCATTACCTCCACTCAGTGTCCCCTCACTCCAGGTACCCCCACTCTGAGTCCTCCACTCCAGGTCCTGCCTACTCCACATTCCTTGCAATTTGGCCAGGCTGAGGTCTATCCATTCTGGGTCCTGCTAACCCCAGGTCCCTCCAATCTGCATCCTGTCCTCTCAGGGTCCTCCCCTTTCTGGTTCCACCCTCAGGGACTCCCTGGGGAGCAGTGGCTGAATATCTGACAACTGATCCTTTGCCCACACACACAACAGCTCTTCCACAGAAAGCTTGTGTGTGGGGGGTGGGCAGGGTCTTGGGACCCCATGAAGGAGCCAGGCTCAGGAGTGGGCCCATGGAGGTCAGGAGCCCTGTTGTGGCTCTAGACCTGTGGCCCTCCCCTGGGGTCTGCAGGTGGCCAGCACCTCTGCCTGTGCACCTCTGAGTCTATGGGAGGCAGCTGGTCACACCTTCTCTCCAGACTGAGGACAGAGAGGGGAAGGGGGAGAGGAGAGAGCAGACTTCCTCCTCACTGTCCTTGTCCAGGCACCCACGACCCTCCTCCCTCTGCCCAGAGTGTCTAAAGAGCCAGAACTTCCCCCAGAGATGTTCACCAGAAGCTGCAGGATTTCACCTTGGGTGTGGTCACCAGCCCCAAGGTCCAAAGAGTAAGAGTGGAGGGTGGGGCTGTTTCCTCCAAGCTGTCCTCTCCCTGGGCTGCTCCTGCCCAGGATGCCACCCTAAAGGCTGCTCCCGCCATAGAAATCTCTCCACACAGACTGTTCCCCAGGATGTTTCCCCCAAACTACTCCCTCACAGGATGCTGTCTATGGTGGAAGGACCAGAACTCAGAGAATACTCAGGTTGGAGTGGGGCCTCCTCCTCCTCCAGTGAGGGCTGCCTGCCTCTCCAGGTCTCTCCTGCCCCCTGCATGGTGGCCCCTGATGGGTGAGACCCCTGCCTTCTGGGCTCACACCTCCCCACAAGCTTCTCTCCCTGGTGATCCTTTACTTGGTCTCCTTCCCCCTACATGGTAACTGCTCAGGGCCTGCACACAAGCGATGCTTAAGGTGTGTAACCGTTGGGGAATTTGATGTAATTATGAATCCCAAAAATATAATTGGATCATGCCTGTAATCTGATCTGTTAATCTGGGCATGATTGAATTATGATTAGGGCGTTGACTGGGCCATGAGCCCCACCCCCTGGTGGGTGGGGAATTGAATATAAAAGGCAAGGCAAAGAACAGAGTTGAAGCAGTCTTTTGAGAAG
>JAQZBX010053047.1:0-18983 GCA_029593785.1 Cabassous unicinctus | reverse complement strand
AGACATAGTGAACATAATACTTAATGATGGCTAGCCCAAACCTAGCCCCCCATCCTACTTAACCTCACTGGCCAGCACCTCTGAGTCCAATCACATCACTGCACCATTCTCACACCCACCCACTGCTCATCACACCCATCCACTGTTCCTTATCATAGATTTTGCCCATATGGACATCAACTTACCATACTCTACTCCCTTTCTGTCTCCTGTAAAGTGGGGGTGGCAGTTGTGATGGACTATCCATGGAGCTGTGGGGGAGGGTTGGGATTTGCAGGTCTGTGGATAAAACTACAATTTTGGGAATGTTCTTTTGGCAGATATGGCAGAGGAGGGTTACTGGTTTAGGGTGTCAGGTGTGGGGATATATACAGGATAGGGAACACCTGGGGCATGCTTCTGTGATATGTAAGTGTTCATCTTGTCATAGTGCATTATCTCATTGGGCAGAGATACATACAATAAACAAGGAAATATTAAACTCCCATCCTGGGAAGTCTTCTTATGTTCTCAATTAGAGAGACAAGTATCCCTTGAGAACATAGACAGTGTCTGATAAAAGAAAACAGACCAATATATCAAGCCCTCAGTATTATTGCAAGTAAATATGAATCTTATTCTTCAAAAATTGAAACTTAGTGGTTACCATAGGTTCCAAGCGAAGACTACAATAGATGGCATATAGGGCATTTTTAGGGCATTAGATTTTGCAATAATGGATACAGGCCACTTTAAGTTTTGTCAAAACCTATAAAAATGTACAGTCCAAAATATAAACGATTGACCATGGTTAGTAGCAAAAACATTTCAATATTTGTACATCAATTGTAACAAATGTACCATCCACATTTAAAATGCTATTAGTAGGGGAGAGTTGAAAAGGGGGAGGATATGGGCTATATGGGAAACACCGATATTTTCTATGTGACTTTTCTGTCACCTAAAGCTTCTTTGAAGATAAAATGGAAAAAAAACAAGACACTGGGGGAATATATGGGAAAAATTGTCACTGTATATCTAAGACAACTGATCTTAGGTAATGAATGACACAATGTCTAAAAAAAATTTTATATTATTTCAATTTTTAAATTTACTTTATCAACTTATTTCGTATTCTTATTAATTTTATTTGGTTATTTTGTTGGTTTCATTTTTTGAAAAGGTTTTGGATTACAGAAAGGACATAATTGTGGCAGGAAAGGATTACTGGTATGGGTTATCAGTGATGGTGGGAAGTGTGGGGAGGTGTACACCTGGGGCATGCCTCTAAGGCATATGAATATGTTCAAATGTTCATGAGGTGTTGTCTCAGTAGGTGGAAACCAACACACTAACCAAAGGAATATTGAATTCCCATCATGGGGATTTCTGCTACATTTTCTGGATTCTAGGGCTGCTTGTTTCTGGTTTTGGAATCAAGATATGGTCAGGCCATTTCATTTTTGGTAACTTGTTTTGCATAGTTGAGTCTTAACATCTCCTAGGGATTCAAAATGGAAGCATATGGAAACATCCTTATGCAAGTGTATAAGTCAGCCAAAGGGATGCTGATGCAAAATACCAGAAATTTGCTGGCTTTTATAAAGGGAATTTACTTGGAGTTGAATCTTATAGTTACCAGGCAATAAAGTGTAAATTGCTTTCCTCACCAATGTCTGTTGCCATGTGTTGGAGCAAGATGGTGGCCGATGTCTGCAAAGATTCAGCCTCCCCATTCCTCTTAAGGCTCAATCATCCCAGCTTCCTCCAATATCAGCTGTAGGCTGGGATAAGTCTTATCTCTCTCCCAGGGCTCATTCATCTCTGGGCTCAGCTGCTCTGGCCTCTCTACAAGGTCAGCTGTAGACTGTCAGGCTCTCTTTCTTCCCAGGGCCTCTGCTGTGTCTATGGAGCCATCTCTATTCCTCTGTGTTCTTCTCCTGTGTGTTTACTTCCCTGGGTTCCAGCATCCAAAACTGCAACTAACTCCTCTCCCATATAGTTTTCTCTGTGAGTCCCTGCCCACCAAGGGGGTGGGGACTTGATGTCCTACTGATGTGACCCAATCAATGCCCTTTTATTTAATTTAATCAAATAAAAGTGAAACGTCTGAATCCAATGCAATTTAATATGTGCAGAGCAACAGACTAGTTCACAAATATAATCCAATATCTATTTTTGAAATTCATAAACAATGTCAAACTGCTACAGCAAGAAAGAGGGGAAGGGAAGGAAGAGTACAGTTGAGGGCTGGGAGATGGCCACTGAGTGTTCATGGCATCCCTACTATAGCTCTCGAGGCTTATTTTCGGTCTTGGTTTCTGTTTGTTCTGGATTTCTACTTTGTGATTTCCTGCTTCTGTCTGTTGTGTGGGGGGATGGGTGCGATTGAGGTTCTGGTACACTTTAAGACAGCTGCTTTTCTGTTTTGGGAACTCCAAATAATTTTCATTTATGGAAACTTTGGTTGAATATGGGGACTTCATAGTCTAAATATCTTTCTTCTTCTCCTGCAAATCCCCTGTTGCATAAGTGTCTCCTCACTATGGGCCCAATTCGTATTTGTTTCTGGGTAAGTGGGTATATCTCATCAAGCATGATTTGAGTTTTAAGTGGCCACTTGGGAACACCTGGATTAACCAAGGCAGTGCATTTGAGACCATGCACTTGAGTATAAGGACCCAGGTCTCCACCTAAATAGTGAGGTGTGTTTCCTTGATTGGTATTCAGAATTTCTAAAAACTATAATGATTGTAAGACAGCATCTTTAAAGGATTCCTTAAAGCATGTTATTAGAT
This sequence comes from Cabassous unicinctus, assembly GCA_029593785.1. Lineage (NCBI taxonomy): Eukaryota > Metazoa > Chordata > Mammalia > Cingulata > Chlamyphoridae > Cabassous > Cabassous unicinctus. The sequence goes on along the minus strand of JAQZBX010053047.1, from coordinate 16,206 downwards.
ATTTAAGATGGTAAAAAATATATAAATATGATTTAACCAATTTGAGTCATTATTTAGAAAAATATTATTTATACAATAACTGAGTTTTATACAATTTTCCAGCTTAAAGATGAAACCTAAGATAATTTTCATCCTTTAAAATATTAGGTGTCATTTATGCAAGGTATGCAGGATATGTTTTTGCTAAGAAATGAAAGAGAGAGCCATCTGTCTTAAAGCAAAAACATTGGCTATTGCAGAATTAAAAAGATAAAAAATTAACATACAGTCTAAATGGAAATGGAAAGGCATTAATCATTTATGGAAAAGGAATTTTATTTTTCACAGTCAAAGCTGGGTGAAATTTAATGAGTTTTTGTGTAAATTAATTAAAGTCTGTACTTCATTATGTCTTATGGCTGATAATTCCCCATTGTATAGATAGACCATTTTTTCCTTGTCCCTTCATCATTTGATGGGCATTTGAGTTGCTTGTATTTTTTGGCTATTGTGATTCCAAACTTGTCCCAGATTTGGCCAGAAGGCCTTCCAGCTGGATCCTGCCATAGTTTGACTCCACCCAAGGGCTTTGGTGTCTCCCATGCTCTCCAAAACACCATGATTGTCAGATTACTCTCACAAATTTCCTGACCAAGACCTGGAATCACACATACCTCCCAGGAGCCCTCTTTTCTTTTCATGGAAAATAATATTTAGAGACCACAATCTGGGCATCAGTGGTGAATGTTGCTACTAGATTTTCTTTACTTATAAGCTTGATCAAAAAGGAAAGCTAGAAACTCTGTCATTTACAAAGAAACTGGATTAGTTCAGACATATTTCCTAATTAAAATGTAAGATTTTAGTGTTTTACTTCCCTGGTAATTCAGACTGAAGTGGCCCTGCAGCCCATAGCTAGGGTAGGCAGGAGCCTGGTATAGGGTCCTGGAGCTCTGTGTTGTGCCAGGGGCAACACCTTTAGCTCCTGAATATGAGGAAGCCAGGGGAGGGCACAGGGGTAACTCAGAACAGAACCTGTCACCACCTGGACAGGAAGCCATTCAGTATGCTGAAGTGTGTCTGCAGAACTGTGGTACTCAGTCCCAGTGGCATACACTTCCCCATCACGTCCTATGTTTCAACCACTCCCCACAGGAATTGCCAACACCCCAATGACATAAACAAAGCACAAGTTTTGGACAATGGATGCAGTCATACCAGGTGGCTGCAAGCTTCAAGGGATCAGAGCCAAACTCCTCTTGAGTACAATCAATAGCAATAAAACTGAGAGTGTAAACTTTAGATCCCTGAGATGGTGGACATCAAACCACACAGCCTAAGACTTCACCTTGACCCACAGAAAAGTGTGCATGGGGTCTCAGCTTACAAGGAATAAGAATTCTTGTCTTGCTATTCATAGACCACAGGTGATGCCTTAAGTCCCCAGCCAGGGAGGAGAGGCCAGGAGGTACCTGCACAGAGGTGGGGGCCTGCCAGAGATTTTCTATGTTAAGAAACTTCACAAGGAATGGCAGGGCAGAGGAAAGCACTAGTTCATAGGGAGCAGTAGTGTTTATGAAACCAGGCTCAGCTGGAGCCAGAAATGCTGCATCTCATACCCCCCAGTCCCCTCATAAGGAAAAGGAATTCAGTGTCAGGAATAAGATTCCCAAAGCATGAAATCTAAGGTAAAGATTTGACCATGGGGTGTACAGAGGGACTGAGGATGCAAAGTTCTGCTCCCCATGGACTATGTGCTAATAATCTTCCTCTGTCCTTTTCCTTTCCAATTGGAAACTGTGTTCTCATTTTCTCTATGACTAGTGCTGATATAAATCTAGAGATTGCCCTTGAAAACTACAAGTTCCTATTTGGTGCTCAAACAAAACCTCAGCCAAGAAGCAGAAAATGTCCTTCCTCCAAAGTGGTGGAAAGGCAACCACTGCCCTGTCTGGGATCAGGAAATGGTCATTGTGAATGGAAGTACCTTCAACATCTAAATCCCAGTAGCCCCAGGTCGTCTCTGCTCCTTCTAGGTGTATTGATACTGAAATGCACATTTGCTCTGTGAAAGGGAATTTCTGTGTTTGCTTCAGTAAGCCAGGGAAGGGTGGCTGGCTCTTTTCTCTTCTGTTTTGTAAAATAAACTGATGACTCTGCATGATTTCTTATTTGAATGAGCAATGTGAGAGGCTTCAACTCATTTCACAGTAAATGAAACTGTGAACACAGTAAATGAAAGAACCAATCATCAACTCTATGGATTTGGTTGAAACAAGACTTTAATAATAAAATATTCACATGTAACATTTACTATTTATAATAAATATTGCCCCTCCTGTCTGTCTATCTATCTATCTGCCTATCTATCTATCTATATTGCTGTTTCTTCATGAATTCAAATGTTTTCCAATCGAACCCATATCCTCCTTCTGACTAACTATGTTTAGCATAGTCTCATAAAGTCCCAGAGACAGTGGGGTGTGGTCCTTGCAGTGGCATAAGATTTGAGAAAACTGGGAACCAGCTGGCCCCCTCTTCACTCACTCATTGAAGAGTGAGTTCAGTGAGGAGGGTCCCTCCATCCACTTCTGAGGAGAGGGGGGATAGGGGTGGGAGTGAGCAAAGCCTCCCACAGTCCTGAAAAAGCCTAGCATGGGGGAAGGCTCTCCTGGGAACCCTGGAATGTTGTGGATGTCATCCAAGGGCTCCAGGTGAGAACCTCAGTGGTCTCCTAAGTGAGTGACTTGTCACAGAAGACCAGGATAGCCTTTCAAAGGGAAGAGTCATTCAGGGCAGCAGGAGAAGTTTAGGGGTTTAAGTGGAGTCTGAGAGTGGTCCAGACTGGCTGGTGGGGAGGGAAGTGCCTGCCTGGCCTGGCCCACTGAGATTGGGGTCAGCCAAACTACTTTACCAGGCAGACCTGGGAAGGGGGACCCCTGAGATTGGTGGGTATGAGGGGCCAATGAGAATTTCCCCTTTAGGAACTTGGGTCCCTTCTGCTTTTTCTCCAGAATGACTGAGATAGCTCTGTTCTTGACCTTGTCATCCATGGGTGTGTTCTACTTCATGAACAGAAAATGATACTTGGGTGAGGGGTGCATAGCATAGAACATATTCACACTGTCCAGAATCTGCAGCACTGGGGAAGTGGGACAGAAAGGTGGTCAGCTGTGCTCCAAGTGACCACAGGATATCCCATCCCTTTGTGCCCCTGTGAGAGCAGGCCTCAGACAGGGACCTGAATCCCCCAATCCAAATCCAGGACAAAAAAGGAGCCCTCTGAATGATGCCTGCTTGAAGGAAAGACTGCAGAGGCACAGCTAAAAATCAAGGACCTTTGTTTGAAAAGTGAAAATGACTAATAACTGCCAACCTCAGAATGCAGCTGCCAAGATGTCATCTACTCCCCAACCCCACCCCCTGTCTCCTTCTCTGCTCAGGATCTCAGAGCTGAAATTGGATTTCTAGTACCCAGTACATGGCCCCCGAATCCAGCACTACCCAGGACAAGTCTACTGGGACCCAGTGAAGAGCAGCCCTGGCCCAGGCCTCCTAAGCAGTGTTCCTGAAGGTCTCCATGACCAGGCACTACCTGACACCCAGCAAGTGTTTACACTTTGATCATATTTTCCTCCTGTCCTCCTGGCCAAGAGCTAGCTAGAAAGAAACAATGGGCTGGAATTTCTGCTCTGCCTCAGTGGTGTGGTTACTCATCTCGTTTCTTAACCTCTCTAGTCCTCAATCTTCTTGTTCTGTAGGATGGTTCCTTCTGCCCTATTTCACACTTCACAGCTCCCATTTCCCATTTGAAAGACAAGAGAGGATTTAGAACCAACATCTAGGACTGGTGGGAGTCATTTTTAATTTGCCTGGGCTAATGGCTGGGAGAGGGGAATCAGGTCACTGAATTTTATTGTGCACATACATACCATGTGCACATACATTGGTTAATTTTCTCACCCCTTCAGGGATTGAGAAAAAAGCCCAGGTGCTTAAGAAACTGATCTAAGGCCTCAGAGCCCAAGATGCCTTGCTCTGGGTCTGTGTTGTTCTTTTGGATTCTTTCCCTTTCCCACTTTCTAGAATACTGAGTCAGCTCCCTAGGGCCACCTAAGTGGATCAAGGAGATTTTGATTAGTTTTCAATCATAAAGGCATGGCCTGTAACGTGTTTGGTGCTTGTGTCCACCAGTCATGTTTTGGAGGTGCAGTCACCCCCTCCTGTCCAGAGGACACATTTCAATTTGAGCCCCTCTGCTTGACCATCTTGCTCATAGTCTGAGGTGAAAAGCCCTTCCTCTGGGTACCTCAATGTTGTTAACTTTGAACTTGGTTTCCCAATGCCTGGGTCATGTCCAGGGATGGGTAAACAAGGGAGAAGGAGCAGATCAGGAGAAGATGCTGTGGGCAATGAGGGCTGCCCTGGGCAGCATGGTTTGTGGACAGGGTGCCTTACCCACATTGCTGTCAGGTACACTGGGGCCATGGGCCCTCAAACATTCAGGCTGGGGACATGGTTCTCAGTCTATCCCCTCCACCATCACCCTCTCCAATTCACCCCCTGACTTACTTCGATGTTCTGAAATGATTTTCACCAGCATGTAGTCCTCTGGCTTGCCCCCATCCAGGTTGTGTTCTTCCAGAGCATTGTAGATCATGGCTGGAGCCCTTTCTTAGTCAGTCACCTGCAGTGTATCAAGTTACATGCTCTCAGGGCTTGGGTCCTGGAGCCAGCTCCCCCAGAGTGCAGCTGCCAGAGATCCTATGGAGCCATTTCTGGTCAGGGCTGGGACTATAGGGGCCTCACCTTCTTCCCTTTCTCCCCTGGGAACTCTTCCATGGAATGAGGGGGATTTCCAATCTTTCCTATAACCATTTTCTACAAGAACTTCTACCTCCTTCTTGAAGTTGTTTCCCAGTGTGGGTCCAAACCCCTGCCCTATAGGTTGAACTCTGTCCCTTCACCTGCACTGCCGCTATGAGCTCCCAGGGCCCTAGGGAAAAAGGGTGACCATACAGTAGAGCATGGGGACTGAGGAGTGAAATCTGAGGCTCTCTCTATCACCTCCTTCTTCCCAATCACAGGAGATGGCTTGACCTCAGGGAGTGCCCCTGCCCTGACCCTGACCTTCCAGGACACCTCCAGGTAACAGTGAACCTCCATTGTAGAGCACAGGATATTTTGTCCAAGCCCAGATATCAGAGAGGAGGAGGAGCTGGATGACAAACTATGGCACACCAGGACTGCCCTGGGCTCCAGGATGCAGCTCTGGTCAGCAAGGTTCAGACCGCAATTGCATTGAACATGAGGGCCCAGCTACAGACAGGGCTCAGTTCAACAGTCAGACAAGTAACAGCTTAGTAAAAGCACACATGTTCCTGGCTACAAGAAAAGTGCAGCCCAGGGCAGGTGTGTAACATGGCTGCTTGGCCAGCCTCTGTGCAGTGGGGGCTGGGGTGGCCCATCTGCACATCCCATCCAGGATCTGGCTCCTGCTCAAACTTTGAAGGCCGCCATTGTGGGACAGTCCCTGTCCTCACTTCTAGGTAATCTCAGCAGGCCCTCATTGGCCAGTGTCTCCACACACAGACCCAACCTCCACTTTGAGACCAAAGGTCACCTGCTGTCCCTCTTCTGCTCTGATCCTCCAGTGAGTCATATCTCCCCCTGTGAGGAAATCAATCTCTGTCCATCAGCTCACATGGCCTAATGTACCCAGCTCCCAACACCTCTCTGACCTCAGCTTTTCCTCTTGACCCCTGCCCCTTCACCCTGGCCTGTGATCTGTCCCTCTGGCCAGCCAAGAACATGTCTCCCTGGGCCTGGCAGTGTGTTTTGTCCTCCTCCTCTTTGAGGTTGCCTCTGAGAACCTTTCCTAGGACTTCCTTGCTTAGCACGCCAGTCTCAGCCCCTTTGTCCACCATCCTGAGCCCTGATCATCACTGAACTCACACTCTTCCTGCCTCTGGAGGGGGCTGTCTGTCCTTCCCCACCCACTAGAAATCTGTTCCAGGATGGCAGGGAGGGAACATGCCATTCCTTATGTGTCTATTGCCTGAACCACTGAGGGACCTGAGGGGCTGGCCACACACCCGGCTCACCAGGATATTCTTGTACTTGTCATTATCCTCAAGCAGGCTGATGTGGACAATGCAACAGTCACCCATGTACCGTTTATAGTGCAGCCTTGTGTCACAGCACTTGTAGCTGGTTCTTGTGGCATTGGGTTTGATGGATGACAAGGAAAAGATGTTCCTCTGGATGCTGATGTGACAATGAAAGATTTCTGTGATGATGCATAGGTCGACTGCTACAAAAGGGTGACAGCAAGATCAGCAGAAGGCCTGGAGGCTCCGGGCACCCCAGGGCTGCTTTAGAAGCTCCTGGAGGGTCTAGAATTACTGTAGGTGTCAATAATCCATGACCCATTTGTGGATTCAGAGAGGGCCAAGCCCACACGGGAGAGGGAGCATGAGTGCGAGGACCGACATGAGAAGAGGTGGGAAGTCACCTTCATTTCCTGACCATCTTGGGACTCTGGGACATGGTCCATGTGAATTGTCACCTTAGAGCTTGGGGAGCCAGCCACATCGATGTGAGGTGAGTCAGTTGCATTCCCACGGCTGAAGTCAGGGCCACACTGGAGCTGCACACTGGTGTGGGGGTTGTGGCTACAACTGAACTCAGCATCTGGGGCCTGGCAGCTGGAAGGATGGTTTGGCTTACTTTGGGGGCCTCCTTGGGGTTGCAACCAAATTTCTGCCATGCTACTACTGCACCTGCTTGGTGCTCTGCCCATTTAAAGGAGCCAGTGGGCTTTGACTGCTTTAGAGATCATGCAGCATCACCGCATTTCCCAGAAGAGGAAACAGGCCCAGAGATTGGGCGATTTGCCCCAGTCAAAGGCTTGGTCCGGTGTGGAGCACTAAACTGTCAGGCTCCCAAAGCCCATGCTTATCCTGAAGCTTCCCTGAGTCCTGAGCAAGCCCACACTTGTCCACCCTGGATGGGAAGCTCACTCATAACTCCTAGACTTGATACCTTCTGGTGGTGATAATCCATGAAGCTCTTACTGGCTAAATGGGATGGGGGCTCCAGCTCACAAAACAGGTGGTAGCTACAAAGTGGACAGAGTGGTGGCTGTGAGGCACCTGGGAGCCACACCTCAGGGCTCCCTCCCAGTGTCTGTACAGGAGTTGCACTTGGATGCCTCACAATCTTCAGAGAGCAGATCCTATGTTGACCCAGGAACCAGCAGGGCAATCCTGACCCTACAATTGCCAAATCCAGTCCTGGCCTCACCTGTCAATCTTGCTGAGCTGCTCCAAGGCCCCAAACCAGGCCCCAAATTGCTTATTGGGCACAAGGGAGTCATAGCAGCAGGCTGCTTGGAGCTACTGGAGCTCAGCAACCATCTGGTATTCCTGGGGCCAGGGGGAAGGAAGAGGCACTGCTGCAGCCTCGGTGGGCTTGCTGGGTGGGACAGGGACAAGTGACAGGTTTTGCTCTTGTGGGTGCTCCACTCTTCCACTCCCTTGAAGGCTCTAACTGCCCTCAAGGCTCAGTTCACATAGCTCATCCTCCAGGAAGATGTACTTCATCCCACATATAATCCCCACCCCACATATAACCCACACCCTCCAGAAGGAGGGGACAGCCATGTCTTTTCTCCTCAGTCTCCCCATCAATCTAAGAGGAAGTTGCATGCACCTCAGGGTGTCCTACCTAGAAGGGTCCCTGTTTTCCATCTCCCACCCCAGCCCCCCCACACAGTGATTTCCACAGCTCCTCAACTTCCTGCTTTTGTGAAAATTGACCATCCTCCCCTGGAAGGCAGAGAGTTCACATTCATCATAAAGAGGCCCCCATCCATTGCCATGCCCCATCACCCCTGAGCCCCTGTCACACTGAATGACTGTAGAGTTCAACATGCACAGAGCAGCCCAGACCAGGGATAGACACAGGCAGACTTCTGGATGCCAGGAGTGGGGACCGGGAGTGGAGACAGAGAAACCTTCCACTCCCAGCCTTTGAAGACAATGGAGAGATGGCCCCTTTGGACCAGCCTCCTTTTACTCATCTGCAAGGCAGCCATGGCACCCCAGCTCCCAGGGCAGCTGTGAAGCTCTCAGGAGATGTGGTGTGCCCGCTGCTGAGAGCTCAGGGGTCAGGGAGGGGGCTTCTCCTCCTAAGTGTCTGGGTCCCTTTCTCACCCTACCCCGGCCCCCAGGCTCACTTAAATCCAGATACTCCTGCATAGCATAGTTTACCATCAAAAATTGAGTGAGGAATGTCCCCAGGCATGGGACAATCCCCTGGATGACATCCTGTGGCATTGGGTGGGGTGGGCATGAGCAGAGGCTCTCAAGTGCCCCCAAGACCCCTCCCTCAAAACTCCTCAGTCTCAGACACTTAGGAGCAAAAGCTTTCACCTGGGACAGTATCAGACACTTAGTTGTCACCACTAAGTTAACCCCCACCTCCCAAGGACCCGAAACTCCCGTGTGGTTACCTCCCAGCACTGCCATTTCTAAAATCACCAAGTTTATCCCCCTCTGCCACCCAAACCACCCTGATTCAGCTCTTCCAGGCTCTTGCTCTGACTGGCTGCATCTAGTTCCCCCTGGATTTCCACAGCTCACTGCCCTAAAGGTTCCAGAGATGGTGAAATTGAAAGGATGCTTTCCAGGCTCAGCAGTTCAGGAAGGATGGGCTTGAGGAGGGTCCCCATCCTGACTTGGAGGCCACCCCATCCTGACCCTCCTGGCCTCAGGCACACTCACCCTTTCCTGCTACTGCTACTTCTGGGCTCTTTGGGGATTCTTCTCCAAGGTGGCAAACTTGGAGATGCAGTTTTGCAAGGTTGAAGACAAAGTATGTGAGGCCCTCCACCTCTCATCTATTTTCCCTGGGGTCTTGGACACCTGTGTCAAGTGGGAAGGTGGAAATCTGCTGCTATCACAGGCCAGATGTCCCCTGCATGAACTTGTGCAAGCAGACTGGCCTCCCTGAACCTGATTGTTTATCTGTGATCTGAGGACAAAGACCTGACCACCCTCATCAGGAGTCCAGAAGCTTCAGTGTTGCATGTTTGTGAGGATGCTCTGGCCATCATGCTATTTGCCTCAGAGTCACAGGAACACTCAGCCACATTCCTTTCTCCCCTTGAACCTTGCCACCTCACCATGAGGGTGACACCACTGGATGGCCATGCCTCTGTTCCATGTGAGGACACAGATGCCCAAGACAGTGTTGACTTGGACTGATTCACTCAGTGCATTGGAATTCAGGCTGCTCCCTCCACATGGAGGCCTTGTCTGAGCTGTCATCACCCCAGCACTCACCACAACTAACTCGTGTCTGGTTCTCCAGGTGCAGAGTGTGGGGTGAGGCCTTGTGTCATCCCATCCATGAAGCTTGAAGATGGGGTGTCTCTGGAGGCCTAATTGAGCAGTTCTTTCCTGCCCCAGCCAAAAGGATTAGAGACACTAAAACCTGTCCAAAGCTATACCAAAGGAATCCCCTCCTCTGGGGCTCACTTAGGATATTCTGCCTGCAGACAAGTCCCAGCATCCACTCAGGAATGTGTCTCCATGGTACCTGGTCTGATTGTTCAGTTATGGTGGGGGCTGCCAGGAGTACTGAGCACTGAAGTTTTGCTTCCTCTTTTATGTGGAAGCTTCTAGTTATGGTAAGGAAGGAACATGATGATTTCCTGTCTCCCATATATTTCTCATAGCTCTCTGGCACACATATCATTAATAACAAAGCACAGTTATGAGACCCTCCTGTGCAGATGAAGACTTCTCATGCTGCAAATTCAACATCTCCTCCTGAAATATCGCAGCCACCTCCACTACATCCAAGAACCACAGCCTGCTGCCCTTCAACTGCCCCCCAGCTGCCCACAAAACAAACATATCCCACTTCATCTTCTTCCAGAATGAGCCAGAATGGATGATTTTAAAGAAGTTTTCAGTGAAAAACTAACAACACCATCTCCTGAGCCCTGACCGCCAGTCCCCTCTTTGCCTTGATGATCAGCTCACTGCTCTCTGAGTAGTTGTTCTCATTTAAGGAAATTTTATGAGGCCTCTGGAAGAGGCAGAATCTTTCCTTGGGGGAGGGCAAGAAGGAAGGAGAAGGAGGGAGTCGGTGGGAGGTTATAAGCCCAATCTACTTTATTTTAGCCTCCTGGACTTCCTGGGTGAGTGGTGCTGAAACTGGATAGCTCTGGGGGGTACAAGACATTGTGTTACTGGTGAGCTGAGCTCTCAGGTGGGCACAACAGGGACCCCCATTCCCATTTCATTCTCAGCTGGTTTGACACATGTAGATTTCAATTGGACAGAGTGTGTTGCTGAGAAGCAAACACTTGACATTCTCCCATTTGGTTCAACTTTGTAACTGACAGAGCCAGTTAACTTCAGTCAGCTCCCTTCAATGCCCCAAGGGCCAAGCCCCCTCAGGCTTAGTATTTCTTTGCTCTCATGTAATCTTCACAGTCAGTGTGTGTGGCAGGTATGGTTAGTGTCTATATCTACTCTCCAGAAGGGGCAAGTGAGGGCTTCAGGATTAATAAGCTTGCCCAGGTTGCAGTGCTGGGATTGGAGCCAGGCTTTGGACCCAGATCATAAGATTCTGGATCAGGGGATGCTAAGGCTGGTAAGGCAGATCCTGGGAGGAAAATCCCCCCAGCTCCACCCAGCCATGTCCAAGTGCTCACTGCATCCATCTGTGTCAACTGCTCTGCCACCAGCTCAGAAAGGAATGCCATGAGGTGAGCCTTCTCCTCAGTCAGCCCATTCTCTGATACCTCTGGCCAGGGGCAGAAAGGCTCTGGTGGTGTAGACCACCCTTGTGATGATTTGAGCTCTGGTGGTGGCTCTGCTTTTGTTGCAAGACTTGGCTCCAACTCAAGAGCTGTTGCTGATGAAGGCGAGTTAGGCTGTTGCTCCAGAATGGGCAATGGTGCAGACTGTGTAGGTGGCACTGGAGGTAGAGGTGGGACTGCCTCCAGCTCAGGAACTGGTGATACAGATGGTGATGTTACTTCCTTCAGCCTGGCAGCAGCTGCAACATCTGGGAATGCAGCTGGCTTTACATGATTGGTGGTCATTGGTGTTACCTCCATAGATGGAAGTGGAGGTGGCACCAAAGCCTGTTCAGGCTCTAAAGCTGACACTTCTGATGGTGAAGGAGCAGGCTGTACCTCCACAATGGGCAGTGCTGATACATGTGTAGGAGGTAAGGTAGGTGGAGCTGGACTTACTTTTGGCTCTGGAACTGGTGCATCAATGGTGATACGGGTACCTCTGGCTGTGGAACTTGAACCCTAGCTGCTCCCAGATCTTGAGCAGGTGTTCTGGGTAATGAAGTAGGATAGTCTACCTCCAGGACAGTCACGGGCCATAACTCTGTGCGTGGGAGTTTTGGTGGAGCTGGAGCCACCTTCAACTCAGGAGCTGGTGCTACAACAGCTAATGTATCAGGCTTGAATTGCAGAGCAAGCACTGGTGTAAACTCAGGAGCTGGCGGTACAGGTTGCAATGTTGCTGATTCAGGCTCAGGAACTGCCCCTGTGTCTTCAGCAGGTGGTGGAACTGGTGCTAGATGTCTCACTGGAGGCATTTGCAACTCTGGAGCTGACAAAGGAGCTGGAGAAGAGGTAGGTTCCACACCATGAATGGCTCCAAGTGTCTTTCAAATACAGAGAAGATCCCAATGCCCCTAGGAGAAGATCCAGCCCTAAAAAAGTGCTCCCAGATTGCAGTTTCTCAGGTGCCTTGTCTGAGGCTCCTCCTTGCTCCTGGCCCAAGGGCAACCTCTGGTAGTTCCTGGTTATATGGTTCCGTCCCAGCCCCCACACCACAAGCTCACATGCTACCACCCTGAGTCTTCCTCACCCTTTGGGTCTGCCCAATGGGCTCTAGGTGGCTCATCTGTGAAAGGAGAACTATGGCATGGTGCTCAAGGGAAGAGCCAGGTAGATGCACCTGGGCATAGGCCACCAGAGCTTGAGGCAGGGAGAGCCTGGAGGAAATTTTCAGGGTACTGGTCCACCCAGGTGCCTAGCAGGGAAGAGAGGGTGCTGAGGGCAGGTTGTAGGCAGCTAGGCAGAAACTAGGATTTCCTTCCATACTGCCCCCAGGGACCCTCCTCTGGAACATAAAGTCCACAAGGTCAAGGGAAGGGTTTTGCCTGGTCTGTCCATAGCCCGGTGCTGACACACAGTAAGAGCTTCATCAATTTGTGAGTGATGAGGGGACAATGTCTGTCCTCCTGTCCTGGAAACTTGTGGCCCCCACCCAGTAAATTTTGCCCCAAGGAGCTGTCTCATTTTCTGCCATGTGTCCTGTGTGTGTCTCTTCTTCTTACTGACACTGCCCTACCAAATGATAGGGGTTCGCAGTCTGCCCTGCCATCCTGCAGGTGGCAGACAGGACTGAGGTCCATGGCAGATTTGAAGCAGGCTGCTCACCACCTCCTGTTGTGGGTCTGGGTGAGGTGGTGTTTGGGGGCCTTGAGTCTGTGACGCGGCTGTGTTGGGGAAGGGTTCTCTTGGGGACTTACAGTGAGACCGCAGTTTCTTCTACAGCCAGTGTACCAGAACCTCACCCACAGCTTCCTTTGGCACCTTTCCAACTGGAGGTGGAAGCCCTCTGGCCTCATCCCTCCAGGAGGGTCAAAGGATGTGTGGGGCTCAGTCCTCTGCCCAGCCCTTCCCTGACACTTACCACCCAACTCCCCACACTGGTGTCTGGTGAAAAGAGCCCCTCCCTCTCACCCAATGTGCACTCACTTTTTCAATTTCAAGGCATCCACCATGCTTGGCACTGCCACGGAGGTTATGTCCATATCTAGGGGAGAGCATGAGCATGTCACAGCTAACTTATTCAGTGTACCCACTGCTTATGATGACTCTTGTTATTGCCTGTGGCCCCAACTTAAGTGGAACCCAGAAGAGCAGGGGCTTTTGTCTCCTTTGTTCACTGCATGAAGCTATGTGTCTCAATAAGTGCCTGCAACTAGTAGACACTTTATATATATTTGGTGAAGGAATGAGCCTTAAGCAGAACCTTCTCAGAACTAGGATGGGCTTGGACCCCTCTCGGAGCCTATAGTGACCCCTGCTATGACCACACCAAAGGTTGAAGACCCCAAAAGTGTTCCCAAACCCCCTTCAGAAATGAGGAATCTAGGGTCAGTAAGGGGGTGAGGCTGAGAGCTTCTTCACTGGGAAGAGGAAAATCCTGCCTAGAAATAACCCTGCCCCTCCAGCCACCATGTCCACTGAGCCAAGCTTGAGGATGCACTTTCCATGGATTCTCCCAGTTAGTCCTTACAATAAACATAGGAGGTTTGTCTCTTACTGACACCCTTCCCAAGGAGGAAACTGAAGCCATTGGGTGAAATGACATTTCTTGGACACAAGCAAGTTGCGGGCAGAGCAGTCAAGTGACCAGGGATTGGATAGGCATTCACCTTTGGAACAGTCAGTCCAGGACCCACTTGGCAGTAGTGAAAACTCAGTATGTCCCAAGGAAGATGATGACATACATGAGTTCTCCCTCCTGGAAGGTGGGCACCAGGTGCTCCACCAACTTCTCCCAAGGGTCTGCCTTGACCATCCACACCATGAGGCTCTCCTCCCTAATGAGGGCTGAGTGATTCTTCCTCTAGGGTGGGACAGAGGAGGCACATGTGGTCTGAGTCAGAACTGTGGACCCCCAGGTGGGGCTGGGGCTTTGGGCAGACCTGCTACACCCAATCCCTCAGCCACTTGAGGCTGAGGGGGACATGTATGCCTCTAGCAGAGAAAGGTCCTCAGCCTTCAAAATGAATTTGAGGTGAGGAAATAATCAAAAGATGAAACCCCACACCCAGGAAAGGGCAGATACCTGGTGTCTCCCTGGAGGGAGAAAGGCCCCTGCAGGCCTGAGGATCTGAACAGATGCCTCAGAAACAGCAGACCCACCTGGTCTGTAAACAACTTTCAGAACTCCACTGCTCATGGGGCCAAAGCCACAAGGCTATGCCATTTGCCACCCTGATCCCAGATCTGGTAAATGCAAGAAAATGAAAAGAGCCAGTTCCAGGCAGGGTGCAGGGACACTCCTGCCCACACAGAGAGCTGGTGGTAACTGAACTGTTCCAGCCTTAAGGAAGTTATCTGGCCCTCACTGTTGAAAGTGATGTCTGTGTGTCCTCTGCCCAGGCATCCCTTTCCTTGGATGTCCTACTGGGGGTGGGAGGATCAGTGCCTTGGGGCACGTAGGAGGTGTTCAGGGCAACAGAGCTGGCATAGCCACAGGAAAGGAACATTTGAGAACCACCAGTACTGAAGGCCAAATCATTGCTCTAAGCTGCCTCCCATCTGGAATATTGGGCAGCTGAGTGGGGTCTCAGTTCCTGACTTGGGAAGGTCAAGGAGAAAGTTATCAGGGATGGCAAGAACCCACCTAAGCACGAGGAGCTGTATGGCTTGGAGAAAGTTTTGAAAGACAGTCACGAAGACTGTTGTTCAGGGACATGGAGGCAGGGAATGCAACAGAAATACAGAAGCAAAATGCACACATATCTGAATGGAGCTCCCCCTTCAGCCTATCTTGAAGGGAAACCCATGCAAAAGACCACTTTCTGCTATTCTTTTAACCATTTGAAGTGACCTGCCCCCTGCTCTATGGAATGGCAGTGTGGTGGGTGATTGGTGGGGACATGGGTACTTTGGGAATTGAGATATTGTGTCATTCAGGCATGAAAGTCCTGGGAGAGGGAGCAGGGATGTGGCCAGGGTGTGATCCAGGCCCTGGGGTGCTCTCCAGGTGTTTTTTGACCCCCATCAGCACCTGCTCCCACTTGGAAGTGGTGCTGGCCCTGGTCAAGGGCACAATGTAACTGCACCTTCTGCAGAGAGATGGTGTAGATGAGCCCCTCCTCCAGCTCCTTGCTGACCACCTGCATCGAGCTTTGTGAAGACTTTGCCCATCAGCCAGGCCAAGAGATGTCAGTGAGTGTCCTGCCCTGCTCCACAAGGGAAGACATGCTTCATTTGGGCTGGGTACCAGATCAGGTTCAGATGGGTGTCTGCTTTCCCCTTCAGCCCCGTTGGAGAGAAGATGGCAGCTTAAGGGCTCTGGATTAACACTGGTACACGTGGGTGCCACCCCAGGATGTGCCTCCCACCCTTCCTGCCATGAACGGGCAGGTAACATGGAAAGACCTACTGGGTTCCAATCCCTGTTGGCATGCTTCCTTCCAAGGTGGTCCCACTGCTCATGCCTCCCACTCACAGGGAGGTGGATGGGATGAGGGGCTGCCCAGGCAGGAGCACAGTAGTGGCATGTGCTGAAATGGCTGGCCCTGGGTCACCCCATGTTACCTTTGGGTACCTCTTGGCCGATGGCCAGGGGCTTTATGGTAGAGGTCTGAGCCAATGTCGAAAGTGATGGAAAAGGCACTCATTCCTGGTTTGGTTGAGACTTGATCTTCGGGATCTAGTAACACAGCAAGAGAACATGTTGCTCTCTGGAGCATCTCCTGCTAAGTGAGCTGGGAAGGGCGTTGCCTTTGGAATCTGAGTACCTGGTCACCAGAGTTCCATGTTCTGTTAGGGTCCCTCACCAAGGAACTAAAGTCACCTCCTTAAGTCCCCTTCACACTGGCTGCCACAATGATAGGAACTCCACAAAAGTCCCTCTGTATATCTCTCTGTGTCCTCCTCACCTAGATCATCTTGTTAACTGGACACAATTCTGACAACATGTCCCTCCCCACAGCTACCTGGGAAGGCCTGTGTGCTGCTCAGTCCCCACCTATGAGGAGACCCAGCTTGGTTCAGACCCGGCTGCTCCTTTACTCCATTTTGTGACCCCAGACTAGTCATAGAGGCCTCCCCAGTCTCCTCACTGACACAGTGGAAAAAATTCTATCATGTGCCTCCTTGGGACATCATCAAGTCTATGTGGGGCAAACACTGCAATTCACATAGTCTTGTTTCCCATGTAGCTAAAATACAGACATAGACATGGAATAAATAGGAAGGGCATGGATGTAACATTGAATACAACTCAAAATAAGCCTGGGTAGACCTGTGTGATCTTAGCAAACTCACTTTCACTCCTGGATTGCTGTCTCAGCTATACAATGATGAGGTTGAAATGAGATGAAATTCAGACATTGTTCCTGTGCCAGAATTCTTCCAGAGCCTTCCCATTGCATTGA